>JAJKFI010000066.1:1352000-1429375 GCA_029204185.1 Lerista edwardsae | reverse complement strand
AATAATAATAATAATAATAATAATAATAATAATAATAATAATAATAATAATAATAATCCATGGTGCCTGCTGAGGGCCAGAAGTGGCATAATTAAACAGGAAGTGATGTCAATAAGCAGATGTTGGCCAGAAATGAGCACTTTGTTCTCACATAGAAATTCATTCACTGCAAATGACAGAAGAGGCAATGTGCAGATCTTAGACATTTTTCAAAGTATGAGAGAACCCAATTATCATGCTGGGAGAGCCAAATTATCGAGTAGTACCACTTCTGTTGCAGAGTCCTTTCATAGCTCAGCAGCTGAGAAGTGGTCCATGAAGTGACACCTCAGCAGAAGCGGCACTGCTAAAAGGGCGGCCCACATGAAAACTGGGCTTTCCAGCGGTGTTATGCTGCCGGAATGCTGGGCGGGACATTCGGGTGATCGACAGCCCGCGCATCGCGTTCCGGAGCGTTTCACCGTTTGCATAACCAATTACGCCACTTGCGTATGTTACGCAAACTGCGGAACGCTGCGGAACGCGACGGGCGGGCTGTCGATCACCCGGATGTCCCGCCCAGCGTTCCGGCGGCATAACACCGCTGGGGCTTTCCCAGCACCTCAGCGGTGTGTCTCCCTCTCTCACCACTCTTGGTGTGTCCCTTCTCTCACAGCATACTTCAGGGGACCACATCCAGCCCATAGACCTCATGTTTGACACCCCTGCCCTCAATACTTGCAGTTAAGTAGTATTAGCGTTAATTCACATCTGCCACTGTTGAACAGTCCCATCTACATTAAAAAAAACTCTTCCTGCTTATTTCACTCTCCCTCAGTCCTCTTCTCCCAAGGAGCCTCTGACGGCTGCCACGGCTCCCGTTAGATGAAGCTGTAGCCATTTTGGCACCACTGCTGGATGCGTGAAGAAAGCAATAGTCAAACTATTTCAAAGCTGTGTGGCTGCCTTTTATATATTTTTGCAATACTAATAAATATAGTTAATTGGAACTTGGGTTTTATAATAATCCAGTTAACAGGTATTAGTAAGATTATGATCAAGTTTTCTTTTTTTCTGATCTTTTTGATTATTTTTCTTTTTCTCATCCATAAAATAGGATGAGCTGGCTTGTGCTCATCCTTTTGTTTACACAAGTAATTCTGTAAAAGCCGTTAAAAAATACTTTACTAAAATTTGGCATGGGAGTTGGTTTTACAGTCTGGATATAGCAAGGTAAGTGGATTAAAACTAATCTCAACTCATTCTCTTGACGGCTGTTGGAGTGACTTGTATCCAGGAATGGGAGAGGCTTGGATCCAGTTTAATTGCTGTATGTGCATTCATATAATAAAGGAATGAGAGAGAAAATGTCACCCTTTTGAGCACTGTGTAGAACTGGGTCTCACATTGGCAGGATACAAAGCCCTCTAGACAAAAGTACTTTTAAGTACTCCTATATGTGTAATAACAATGCAGCACTTTCTATACTGTATTTCTCTTCTTCTTACTCACAATCACTGACTATGTAGTCACAGTTGGAATTTTGCAAATACTGTCTTTCAGCAAGGGCGATAAAACTGTCTGAGGCTCCCAAGTCAAAACCACGTAAACAATTGAACAAATATTTCACTTTTCTAGATGCCAGAACAGTGGGGATTGTCTCTTGCTTGGTCTTAAAATATTTTTTCCCCAAAAATAATTGGACATGGGATGGCTTTGTGCAGTCCCAAGACACATATTTTAATAGTTATTTGTTAAGATCCCACTTAGAGGTCAATTTAAAAAAAATGTTTCCAATAAGCAAAAGTAGATAAGTAATAAAAATGATCTGACATGAGCAAAATGAAGGCTGTTGTAGTTAAAGGAATTGTAGTCATTTGCTGCATTATGATTGTTCCAAATGGAATGAGCTTTCCCCCCCCCCCATATTCCCTCACATTTTTATCCCTCTTTTTGGATTTACACATCACACCATTATTCAGCAAAATACAATGTGATGTGTCCGTGTGTAATATTGCTGCACATGTTAGAAACTGCATTTGAAATGAGTTGTCTATTGATAAGAAAGAAAGAAACAGTGGCATCCCTATGGGGAGAAAAAACGCTAAGTGTTGCAGGAGCCTGAGCTCTTGTGTAACACGGGCCTTTCCCTTCGTCTTCAGAGCTCGGAGAAGTAGCTCAGAGGCTTTGCTCTTCGCTCCACAAATGGCTCCGAAGACAAGGGAGAGGGACCGTATTACATAGGAGCTCAAGCTACTGCAAGACTTAGCATTCCCCCACCCCTCCGAAGGAACGCCACTGACAGAGAGAGAGAGAGAGAGAGAGAGAGAGAGAGAGCAATCTGATGCAGAATTTTGCGTATCTAAACTTATTGAAATAAATAGGCTTAAGCATATCTATGTAGCACTACTAAGGGCGCAATCCTAACCTAGAGTTAGGCCAGCACAGTTAGGCCAGTTTCACGGGCACAAGAGACACCGTAAAGTTTGTTTGGAGCACTCTTGCTGTCAGAGAGGCCGGTACACAGACATGCACCATCCTCCCTGACTCCAAGAGTGGTCCAAACGTGCTTTACAGTGGCCCTTGTGCTGGCCAAACTTTGCTGGCCTAACTATGCCAGCCTAACTCCAGGTTAGGATTGCGCCCTCAAGCTTTTTTTATTTATTTATGAAAAGTAGTTTAACCCCTCTTTCCAGACATGACATTTAAATTAACATTTAATTAATGTTTAATTAAAATTAAAATAATGTGATTATTATTAATAATTAATTAAGATTAAAATAATGTGATGAATGCTGATAAAAACAAAAGGAGAAAAAACAGCAATAAAACACAGGGCCTAAAAATACAAATACAAACAGCAGAAGGCTAAATGTTGGATAAGTCAAATCCAAAGCTTTCCAAATGTGAGATATTTTTAATTGTGTGGTAGAAGGTCATCAACTTAAGGAAAAATGAACCTGCCTTGGTAGGGTGTTCCCAACACTGGGTATAGGCACTGAGAAGACTCTGCTTGGGACACCTCTATGACATTGGTGATACCCAGAGAGGAGCTATTAAAATACCTGAATAGCTGGGCAGGTTCAAACTGCATTTACATCCATTTCACTGAAATGTTTACTCTGATCAAGTACTACTCTTAATCTGCTTAAAAATAAATACAAGCACCAGAGGTGTACAAAAATCATTTGGCTCTCATAGCCCATAAATTTTTGGCACCCCCCCATGACAAAATTATTTTCAGTAATAGTCATGACATGAAATGAATAATGATGATGATGATGATGATGATGATGATGATGATGATGATGATGTGGCCAGAGAAGAACTGCAGATAGCGAATATTTTCTTTTATTGTATATTGTGTGTGTATTTGTAAGTTTTGCATATTTTGTAAGTTTGCATATTTATATTTGTACATTTATATATAACTTTATAACTTTGTATATATACTCATACCAATAAACAACTGAAAAATAAATTTTAAAAAATTGAATAAGAAGTTAAAAATCTTGCTGCTGCTTCTCAGACACCCCCTTGCAGCCTGGCACCTTGGGCTGGAGGGTGTCCCTCCCCCAGCCACTCTTGATATGCCACTGGCAAGCACTATGGTTTATTTATTTATTTATTTATCTATCTATCTATCTATCTATCTATCTATCTATCAAATCAAGCAGTTGCTTTCCCCATATATAAGGAAGACAGGGGCACTTGCCTCTTCCCAAGGCCTGTTTACCCAAGAATTCTGAAAAAGGCATTTTTACTGCACCACTCACTTTGTTGTTTCAGCAGGCATACACATTGGTATAAAAGGCCTGCAGTGTGAGAGCACAATCCTAAACTGGAGTTAGGCCAGCATAAACTAAGACAGCAAAGTTTGGCCAGCACAAGGGCCACCATAAAGCATGTTTAGACTATTCTCGGAGTCAGGGAGGATGGCTCATGTCTGTGTGCTAGCCTTTTGACTCCGAGAGTGGTCCAAACATACGTTACGGTGGCCCTTGTGCTGGCCAAACATTACTGTCTTAGTTTATGCTGGCCTAACTCAGTTTAGGATTGCACCCTGAGGACAGGAGAGCTAATGGTCTGGGTTACCAATGAGATGAGAAAGTTTGCATCCATTGCTCTTCCGCAAAACCTTCGCTCTGTCCTCCACAAACAACCAGGCACCAAGGAGCTCCTTTTTCTTTTTTTCTGTCTTTGTGTGTGTGGTGTGGTGTATGTATGCACATGCACATGCAGTACAAACTAAGGATACTTTTTTCCTTTCCGTTTTGTTTTTAAGTGAACTAGATTAAACTTCCAATTACATAGCCTTTACAACACCACAACCAAGGTTTCCAATAACCTTTTTGCACGCCGACATAAGCTACAGCAATGCCTTCAACTACTATTTGACTCTATGTTCACTTCCTTATCTGGAAATTTTAAAAGCAAATGCAGGTTGTACAAACAGCAGAAATGCTTTCTCTATGTATCAGTCAATTTATCTTTAAATAAAAATAAAACCAAAGGCCAATTTGTCTTCCTTCAAACATGATTGGCCAAAAAATAAAAATCAAACTTGTAATAACCAAATAAGCTACCACAAAGTTGTTTGAATCAAAGTTGTTGAAAGTTGTTGCGTGTTTTGAATTGACTGTTTAATTTACATATGCATCTCAATGCACAAATTGGAGGATCCCCAATTAGCACTGAGCACCTAAGGCAAGTTAATCATTTAAAAATCATGGCTGATGAAGTGATGATGAATGGTGGTGATGACTATACAGCAATCTCTCTTGATCAATGTAATGTTTGGGGGGGGGAATCAGTCATACATTCTGAGATCCAAAAAGTCAACTTGAATGTTCACAAAGCCAGCAGTGCTAACCGATGATCAGAGGAGACAGTTCCAATTAAAATCTGTCATCATCTGCAAGTAAAGAATTAATCGGTTGCCATGCTGATTAACTGGGTTAGTACTTTCAGCTCTAATTCCCCTCCGGCCTCCTGAGATGGGGTATCTTTGTGCACGCAGGGAGCTGGGAGGAAGGCTGTGCTGAGGGCAACCTGGCTTCCCAGATCCAATGTGCTTGGAATTCTTCCTTGTTTCCCTTCCCCATGGGAGCAATAAACAAACAGACAAATAGGCCAGGAACACTGTTGGGCGGCCACCCTAGCCACCTGCTATGCCCCAACCAGCCTCTAGCCCAAGATCAGGCAGAAGAGTCAGAGGCCAAGCAGAATGGCTGTCGACTTTATAAATATCCCTCCCGCAGCTGCTAAAGCTGAGGTGTCAGGCTGAAGAGCAAAAGAGATTAATTTGGGCACATCTTGTAGTATTACAAGGATTGCTTAGACAGTTGTTGAGGGCTTTTTTTTTTTTTCCACATTATAGTTTACACCCCGCCCTCCCAGGAAGGCCATTGCCAAACTGAGAAATATTGCACAGCAGTAAGGAATCAATCCAGTTTACAGTCCCAAGATGCAGAACGCACTACAAGACAGTCTTTTCACTGATAAGGGTACATGCAAGCTACAACAGAAAAAAAAAATACCCAACTTAGGATGCAATCCTAACTAACTTTCCAGCACTGACCTAGCTGTGCCAATGGGGCATGTGCTGCATTCTGCAGTGGCATACTAGTCACGGAGGCCTCCCCAAGGTAAGGGAATTAACATTAACATTCCCTTACCTCAGAGCTGCACTGCCCTTACTCTGGTGCTGGAAAGTTGGTTAGGATTGCACCCGAAGTTAACTCTTAATTCACACAAATAATGCCATTTCATGGCATTAATGGTAACTCCTTTTTTCTGTTCTCACAGTCCAGTGCTAAAACTGGATCAATAAATATAGACCAGTTTGGAGTGCTCAGGTTTATAGAATCCCCTCTCTAGGTTTTTGTCAGCTTATAAAAGATGAAAGGGAGCTGTAGTGAAACAAAGAATGTGCACCAGTTTGCCCTGACCTAAGGGGTATGTGTGTGCATGTTAACAGGACCGGTCCCATTTACACAGTCCACATTATATTACCAAGAGCTGCGCATAACAGACTCACGGCCTGCTCCACAGCCCAGGCAAACCAAAGCTGCCTGTGGCTGACAAAGGCTGTGATCTGAAGCATAGGACGTAGGTCCCAGTGGTGTTCCTGGCGCGCAATTCCCTAAACATGGCCCTGAATTCCAATAGCGTTTCCAATTCCTAAATAATATGGTAAGAGTTGGTGAAATAAAATTGTCAATTTTTAGCACGTGGGCCCTGGAGCCTGTTACAGAACAACTATGTGCCACAGACGTGAAGGAAAAATGTAAGGTGATTTAAATTTAGGTAATATAATTTAAGGTGATTTGGATTTAAAGTGACTGGTACCTCCACCTGAAAGGCAGGAGGCCATCAATTCCAGAGGATTGTACCTCAATGTCAGTGGACTTTGGTTCCAACTCTTAGGCACATGAAAAGAAACATCGTATTAGGGCTGCCGTGTAAAATCCACTGTTTCCATTCCAGTCCAGTGCTTCTATAGCAGTTCAGCAGTTCACCCGCACTGAAAAGAGAATCCCATTGATTGAAACTGAGCTTTCTTCAGAATCCTTCTGCCTAGGACAGCACAACTGTGTAATGTTCAAATCACTCATCTTAGCTGGGTTGTGGCTTGGGTTGCAAGCACCACAGCTGAACACAGCAGTTCTCAAACTGCAGGGCAACCCCTTGTGGGGCAGGTATGGAACACCTGCAAGGGAAGGAGGGGGAAGTACATTTCCAGCAAAGGGACAGGAGCCTGAGGTGTGTGGAGCCTTCCTCCAGGCACTTTCCGAGAAATAACTGGCTTAATTCGTTCTAAAAGAGGATCTTCATTCTCTCTCTCTCTCTCTCTCTCTCTCTCTCTCTCTCTCTCTCTCTGTGTGTGTGTGTGTGTGTGTGTGCGCGCGCGCGCGTGCGTACACACTCTCCCACTTGGCTCATCTTTCCAATTTGATCTGCAGAACGCTTTTGCTTTGGTTGCATTTTTAGGAGGAGCAATACATCTCTGGTTTTATTCCTCTTTCCAATGGCCAGTGCTGAATTAGCATCCCAGTCCACAGAGCTTTGAACGCAGCAGCAAGCTGTGCAGGCGCAGCGCAATACTGGGAGGGTCTGTGCCCCTGGAACTTACGGCTGGTGCTGGGTTGGAAACACAAACGGTAGTGCAGATTTCGAAAGGAACTTTGAGCTCTAGCAGTTGGGAAAGCCTTCGCTGAACGCCACCAATCTCTCCCAGAAAAGTTGGACCTCCTTATAAGGACAGAAGTACATGCAGCGACATGGACATGTGTCTCTCTGTGTGTGAAAACAGAGTGGGAGCTCTTCCCCCCCCCCTCAAAAAGTGCAACGTGTATGTTGTCGACTGTGTTGCTTTCCTTTCCAATACACATAAGGGCATTTCTGCATTTTCAGCCATGCCAATAAACCGGAAGCAGAATCCAGTTGAAACCAGAACGTCTCTTCGCTTCCGACGCCTCTTCACGAGTACTTAAATTAAAAACTCCACTCTGTATGCTTTTAAAAGGGATATAAGTGATTTAAAAAAAAAACAACTCATAATATTATGGAAGGGAGGAGCAGCACATTTAGGACCGACACAGTCTCATTTTTAATTTTAACCACAGGAGCTTGAGCCGGAAGCCCTTGCGAAGTCAGGCCCTTCTCCCGAGGCTCCTCTCCTCCGCGCAGAGCCCAGCCGCCAGTCCACCACCGGGCATTGTCGCCGGAGAGTCCGTCTGCGTGAACCTGACCGGCTGGGCTCGGTCGGCAGGAATGCAGAGAAACCGAGGTGTGCGAGCAATACCCCAAATAGGGCCGCCTCTTCGGGGTCACGGCCTCTAGCCTGCGAATGCCAACGTCCCTGGGCAGAGCCGGGGCTTGTGCAAAGACCGCGCAAGCCCTGCCGTGTAAGAGGCAGCCGGCTAGCCTGTCCACGAGTCTCGAAAAGCAGCCACAGCCCAGCTAAGCCACTTTTAGGCCTGGGCGGGGAACGCGGCGGCATCGCTGTAACGCTCCAGGGAGGGCACCAAGCGAGCTCCCCGCATCACGTCTTGGGTCTTCGACGACCTTCCCCACCAAGGCCGGACGCCGCCTACAGCGCACGTCCCAGAATCAGGGCGTTCCTTCCCAACGCGGCCCGAGCCCACCGAAGGCGAAGGCGAGGTCGGCGAGCAGGTCGACCCGCTGCGCGGAAAAGGAGCGGCGAAGAGCCGTCCTGCGGGGGCTCAGAGACACGAGGAGGGGACGGAGGCCTCGACGAAGCGGCCGGGTGTGTTCACAGGACGAGGCCCGCGATCGCTTCTCCGTTTTTTAATCAGCGCAACGCGATTTTTCCCCATTTATTGGCTTAAGTAGCGAGAACTTCATCGCTGGTTTGAGAAATGGAGGGATGTTTCTCTCACGGATTGTTGTTTTCCTTATGACAGAATTAACAGAATACTTAGGCATCGCTGTAACGCTCCAGTATAACGCTGCAATACTTCAGCTCCTTCGTGTGTTAATTATGGGCTTATGGGGTTTGACCGTTCGGGGTTTGACCAAAACCCTTCTTAAGATCTCACTTTGAGAAGATTTTTGTTTTGCTTTGTGAAGCTTGTCGTGTTTAGTATCGAACGAGCTCGCTGACGGAGCAAGTCGGTGCCGCTTTGCATCGACGGCAAAACAGCGCCGATTCAGATTTCCCCGCAAAATCTGGTGACGGTTCTGGGACTTGGACAAGGACTTCGGTGTGCTTTGTAGCGTCGGGCGGAGCGAAGTCCAGCTCGGAAACAAAAATCGATTTTATTTTGTGGTGGAAGATTTTAAACAGCCGAACATAATCCAAGCCTCGTCGGTCGCCTGCTATTCCCAGGGGAGCGTCCCAGAAACTTCGCCCGGACTCACGTTACAAGCCAGGATCCAAAAGGAATTCATCGGAAGGTCTCACTGATTTCCAGCTTCTCCGTCAGTGCCCGCGAGGTCAGGGACAATTCACCGAAACTCAGTATTGTAAAACGCGAAGTACCTCAAAGCGCAGTAATGACTTTTAACACCAGGATATGGAAAAGAGTGTGTGTGTACGCGTGTGTGCGTGCGTGTGTGTAGACGGCCAGTCCCTACCATTATTTCTGAATTTGCAATTTCGGTTCTTTTGAATCGAAGGTGCCAACACTAGCCATTTACAAATTGTTAATGCAAGAGGAAGATCGCAGGAACTCACTGCAAAAGACTGGGATCCTACGCAAACCCCGGCACTGGCTCAGTGGCCCTGACTAAATTCAGAAGAAATCTGCCATGGTTCGGTATATACTAAAGTTTGGTACCAAAAGTATTTCGGGCACAATCCACCGGGAAATGAATGGGAACTGCTCGAGAGAATGTGCCAGAGACCTTTCCCGTCGATTATAGACCTCGGAGTTCTCGGAATGACGCTGGCCCTCCTAAAGCCTTCGGCTGCAGCAGAGCCCGGATTCGGAATAATCTCTTCTTCAAGCGCAAATATTATATTGTCTTTCCTGAAAGGAGATGGGGAAGCGGGAGGCAGAGTCAGTCACTCCAGTGCTGGTGAGGTCTCGCGAACTGCTTGGAAATCCCACTGATTCTGCAAAGAGGGCTCCGTTGAAATCATCCAAACTTTTGACAGGGCGCCGTTTTTTCCTCCCTCGCGTGATTTAATTGGAGCAAGCAGTTTTATTTTAAAAGGGTGGTTTATTTATTTTTCAATGTTTCAACTGTATACAACTTTCCAGTGCCGGTGCAAGCGCAATGCAGCGCCGAGAAAAGAGACAAATGTTCCCGTACCTGGAGGAGGCCTCCCCCCGTGACTGCCCCCCCCCACCGCAGAATGCACCACTTGCCCCATTGGCACAGCTGCAACAGTGCCGGAAAGTTGACTAGGGTTTGGCCCTTCAAGAAATTAAATGCTATACATATAAAGTAGATGTCAAGGTTAATGATACTTTGACTTGCACAAAGTAAGGAAGAAGAATTTTAGTTTGCACACACACACACACACACACACACACACACACACACACACACACACACACACACCACCATTTGGTTTTCATTCCACCCCAACAACAGCGACACTTAAATCTCTTGTGTCTTTATTACATTTCTAATAATTAAACAATCGTTATTCTAATTATAACTGCAGAGACTTTGCGGGACCACAACGACCCTAAGAAAATTTCCCTGGTACGGAGGCCTTTCTGCCAACGTAGGCAACATATATTTAACAGCAGGAGCTCTGAAAAGCGTGTGTTGATGGCATTCCCGCTACGTGTTGTACCCAGACCCTGGGGGGGGCGGGGGGAGTGGGGTCTTCGCAATCCCCTGCCCTGCTCTGAATGCGCTGAGCACGGTCCATCCGCCCCTTCGGCACCGGTCCTGGGGCAGCGCTTCCTTCCTGAAAATAGAGCCCAGACCCCGAGGCCGATCTCGGCTTTTCCTTGCAGCGGCTCCAACTACCCCGATCCCATCCCATCGCAGCTACCCAAACCGGACACCAGCCGGGCGCGATCCTGCCTCGGATTTAACTCAGCCGCTTCTCTCAGAGCTGGGCTCCCGAAGGCCTAGGCCCCAGACGCGGAGACCTCCAGGCCCTTCAGGTTCAGCCCTTCCCCAGCTGTCCCCCGAATTCCCCGCGGCCCGCTCGGCACTCCACGCCGTCCCTCGCCCGCCCAGCGCCACCCCACCCCCCACCCCCGAGGTGGGCCCCTTTTAATTCCAGGTGAGGCTCGCCTGGGTGTCCGCTATTAATAGCCCGTGGCCGGTCTATTCCTGTCCCGCGGCTCACAGGGCTGACGGCAAGAGAAATGCAAGGCGCCCTGAAAGAGCCGCGAGCAGCGCTCGTCCTTACTCCACCCCCCACATCGCCCGCACGGCAGGATCCGCGGAGTCACTGGGAATGTCCAGGACTCGCCAGGCTCGGAATCCTCTCCACCGGCGAACAAAGCCACCAGCGGTGTCGGCTGCAAAGAATCACGCTAAATTGCCCAGGGGGTGTCCCAGTGCGGGGGGGGGGGACACGGAGAGAAGGAAGGGCGCTGCTGCCAGAGCCGTTTCCACCAGTGAACCTTAAATCAACCATTTTCGCGCCCGTCCTAACCCGCGCGCCGCGATCACTCACATACACAGAGAGCCCAACCCTATCCCTGTCTACTCACAAGAAAGTTCAATTATAGTCAATGGAGCTTACTCCCATGAAAGTGTGGATAGGATTGCAGCCACACACACACACACACACACACAGAGAGAGAGTGCTTCTGAGTTGGGCTTCGACGCCACCTGCGGCACAGCTTCCGCCAGCCCCCGTGTCCACAGGTTCCCTCCCTCCCTCAAGGACCAGGGCGCGCACTCACCGGCGTTGAGGTCCAGGCACTGGGCGGTGTCGTCGGCGTCCGGCAGCTGCCCCTCCGGGCTGAGGCTCTCCATGGACAAATCCAGGCCTTTGTCGTCCCAGTCCCGGAGCTTCCTCTTCTTGTTGGAGCCGATGAGGGCCTCCACGGAGAAGGCGTGCGCTCGCGAGCTGAGGGCCACTGCCGAGCGCCTCCTCTCGCTCATCTTAGCCGCCCGACGGGAGTCCCGGGGCCGGACGGCAGCCGCGCCACCAGACGTGGGGCTGACGAAGGGCGGGCGGGCAGGCAGGACGGAGCTGGAGGGCCCGGTCCAGGCGGAGGCAGAGCGGAGAGGCCGCCTCGACGTGAGCGCCCTGCGGTCGCCCAGGCGCTACATGGGGTCCGCAGCGCAGCCCGCCCGGGTCGCCGGCGCCGCTTAGAGTCGCGCTCGCGGGCTGCGCTTCATCTTTTTTTGGGTGTCCCTCTGATTGATCCAAACTTCTGGGGAACTTTTTCTCCTCTTTTCTCCCTCGCCTTGGCACGGCTGCGAGCGCCTGTCAAGAGAGAGCCGAAAAGTCCCTGCCCAATAGGAAGGCGGGGAGGCCGAAGACTCGTCGCCGGGAGCCAATGAGGAAGGGGCGGGCCGAGCGCCCAGGCTTCTCCCGCTTGGCTGCTCCTGGAGAGTCGCGCGCGGAGAGTCTCTTTGCAACGCGGCGGCCAAATCTCTCCCCCCCCCGCCCCACCAGGGGAAAAAAAAACAGGCGCCCACCCTCCACCCTAACCCAGATGCTTGGTCTCCCTCCTGGCAACTTGTATAAGCAGCCCCCTCTCCTCCCCGCAAAAAGATGGAGGGTTGCGTGGAGAAAATTCTTCTAAACCAGCGAAGGTGCAATGGAGGTAGTTTTCCACTCACAAGTGCTACCTTTGCTTTCAAAAACGTTTGTATGTCGATCATGCCGTGAGATTGGAGAGGCAAGGAGGTTTTGAAAATGTACTTCGTACGAACATCTGGTCTCCTTGTGGGGAGGAAAGCTCATGTCGTGGGATTTGCAGTTTCATGCAAAATTATTTTAGGACAGTCTAATCCGCAATCCCCTTGGAGTCTAATGTGTTATGTGCTATATCTTTTCTTTTTAAAATCCTTTTCTTCGGAGACCTTTGGTGAGATGGAACCGGTTGAAGTTCAGGTAAAATTCGATTTAGCAGGGTTCTAAACGCAAACATGAATGAAGAAATATTCGACTTTAGAAAGTTTTTTCAGGTGTTTAGAAAGCACAATTTAACAAATTATGTATGTAGTATTTCCACAGATATATGAAATATCCATATATTATAGATCAGATTATTTCTAATAATAGAAACAGATTATGCACTCTCTAATTTGTGATAGAATGTTGTATCACAGGAAAAAAATTTCTATGCCTCCTTACACACACACACACGCACGCACGCACACACACACATGTGGTTCATATAAAGTTCTTCTTTCTATTTAAAATATGCATAGGTCGCTTTACCCTAAATGCAAAGCGGTTTACAACGGATAACACTCAAAACAACAAAAACTTGGGCACAATTTAGCCACAATAAGTTAACCATTTTAAGCCCCCGTTGATTTCAATGAAAGAATTAAGCATATACTGATGGCTGCAGCTCTCCTTAGGAATAAATATCATTGAAATCAGTGCTTAAGATTGCAGTGTAAATAGTTTCCATTGCAATCAACAAAACTTTAAAACTAGTCTTATGCACATTTATATGGCATTAATCCCCGATTTTCACAGTTGTCCTTACTTAGTGATCAGTTACAGGATTCGAGCGAGGAGTGTGTGTGTGTGTGTGTGTGTGTGTGTAGGCGACGCAAGGGGTGGCATATATTAACTTTCCATCTCGAGCCTGTTTTCTATATTTAAACATTTTATTCATGTAAGCTTGTTTATTTGTTGAGACAGAAATAAAGAGAGTATGCATGAATAATGACCTCATGTTAATGATAATTTGCAATGGGCGCTTCTGGTGGATGCTGTTAGCGGCAGGAAGAACCTGTGGGGGGGGGGGGAGCTTCAGGCGAGGCGGTGCATCTGAGCACACAGAACCCTGTCTGCAGGTTTCAGGGGGACTTCAGTCCCACCGGCCCCCACAATCCACAGCTCTCGTCCTGCTGCAGCCTCTCGGTGTAACGACATCAGTCCTGTGAGACCACAAGGCGACGCCTAACAGAAACCTCCTTCAACCCTTGGACTGGGGAGCAAGGCCCCTTGAAACTGCGGCCAGGCCAGCCCCGGAGGGGACACTCCCAGCGGAGAGCAGGTAAGGCCCGGGGACTCACTGCGCCTTCCGCTCTCGCTGGGGAGGGGGCGCTCGGAGCTGATATTTCCCAATCCGTCCGGTGGGCCACGCGCCTCCTCACCGGCACGAAGAGGGCTTCTCGGAGTCTGGACCACCACCTCGTTCTTGTTTGGGTCTTTCCTCGAACTCGCGTGACGTTTGCAGACAGTCACATTCCTGGAAAAGAGCCGCAGGAGAATGTTCCTGTTCTCTTGTTAGAAAATCAGCCACTGAGAAGTGCCATTGTGCCACTGAGCAGAGTAACAGGGGCGCGATATATTTTTTTTCCTCCTTATGTTACAACTTTTCCTCTGCTCCTCACTTTGGGAGACAAGGAGGGGGAGGCTGTTACTCTTCCCCCCCTCCCCGTCTTTCGTTTTCCTTGAAGCAAGACTTGCACAAAGCAGGAACTGCGCGGAGCCAGGAGCAGATGGCATTTTTAATGCCTTAAGGAGCATTTGCAGTCATTCCTCGGGAAGCCCGCTTTCAAAACCCAGCGCTTGAAATACGCAGCGAGTGTAATTCTGGGTTTTTCTTTCCTTTAAGGGGGGGGAAGGGGCACAGAGGGGCACAAAAGGGCAGTGACACCTTGACCAACACAATTCCTTGGGAGGGAGAAAGGCTTATTGAATTCAGTGCCTGACATTTCTCACCGCGCAACCTTAAACACACGCAAGGAATGTTACGAAGTCCCACTGAGGCCTGTGATCAGTTACTTCTGAGTAAACATGACCTGCACGCAAGAGTGCCCCGCACATTCAGCTGATATGCGCTGGATTGATTGGACCCTGAAATAGGCGGGAGGGAGAGTTGCTAACTGCCTCCACCTAAACAGGGTTACGTGCGATTTGGGGTAAAGGCCACCATAGGCCGCTCCCAGGACGGGCTCGGACGACTCCACTCCTAGGCACATTTTCCTGGAAGTGGCCCCGGTGGGACTCCTGGATAGGTCTGCAACTGCTTGGGCGGTAAAGCCACTTATTGCAAGTTGATTTGCGCGCGCCCAGGTTGCCGGCGGGTGTTTCGGGTCTGGATACCGCTCTCTTCGAATAGCGCCCTATTCAACTGCGTTGAAAAGTGCCCTCAGCCCCCTAAATACAACCCCTTAAGGAGATAAGGCCGTTTGGTGCGTCTATGGGATTTACTTGCAGCTAACAAGAGTCGGCTGGGAGTCCTTAATAATCATTTGGTGATTGTCGATCCTCAACAGCAACATCCGCAGCGCTTGAGGAGCATAAGAAGAACCATCGCAAAGGGGACCGGGCCGTGGCCAGTCTGCGTTGTCTGCCTTGCTTTTCCGGGTAGTAGGAGTTAGTCCTCGCCAGGCCAGGCACGCTCCGAGTTCGTTTGGCGGTCTTAACTTGGAAAGCACAGTGAGCCGATCTCGCTTTAAGCCTCGGACAATATCCCGCCCCCTCCAACTTCCTCCCCATCACTTCAAAACCCGCTAAAATTAATCGCAGTTAATCCGGAGTAAGTGGTCTCAAAACACCAGTCTTTCAGGCAACCTTTAGCCCAGCTCGCGTCTGCTGGTATGGAGATCCTGAGAAATAGGATCTGTTCTTAAATCACGGCTCAGCGCCGATACGACCGGCTAGTGTGCGTGCATCCCACCTCGCTGGTCGCAACGCCCTTCACCTTCAGGGCCAAGAAGGCAGCCGCGATCGCGGCCGCCATTCCCCCCCCCCCCCATCACCATCATACCAAGAGATTTCCTTTCTCCTCTTTTATTTCCGCAAGACAATGAGTGAATTTATCTGGGTGTGATTTCATTTATTTTCTTTGCTAAACGTCTTTGGAATAGCAGCACTACACTTGGGCGGAGGAGAAAGAGGCCTCCATCTGAACTCCCTGATCGGATTAAAAGCGGTGCTGATTACCGGCCGCGGGGCGACCTGACAAGCGAACTTCTTGATCTGTGAATCAGGGATGCCAGCCCTGCCTTCCAAACCTGCAGGATTATGCCCCATCCTGCTGTTTGCTTTCTCTTTTAAGGTTAATCGCGGGCATTACTCCCAAAAACTGGAGACGGCTGAAAACCGAAGGAAACCTTTCCTCCATACAAGAAACAAGTGTGTGTGTGTGTACACATACATACGTACATACATTTTGCTGGGAGTCGTCTTGAGTGAGTCCAGAGGCAATATCCTCACAACACGCTAGTTTTGCCATGACAATGCACGTCTGGTGCGTGTGCTGATGAACGAGTCTCCCGTCACGTGACCCTCCGACCTGTCCTCTGCAGTTGTCCTGCCCAGGCACAGGTTTGCCAACTTGTGCTCCGTGGGACCCACTACCCAGTACTTGGCCTGCTGAGGCTTGGAGGGCTGCAGCTACGGGATTGGCGGAAAGGTTGTTGCCTGGCCACGAAGTCAGGGCCATTGCAGACCACTGCAGGGAGGTGGAGTGGTCTGCACGGGAGCTGCCCGGACCCGACTGCTTGGTAGGGCCACTCACCCACCCCACCCTTGCCCTCGTGCTGCGCGCTCCGGGCACCAGCTGCTGCGAGCCAGGCGCTCAGCCCCGTTCAGCCGGCCGGCGGGGGTGGGCTGCCTGCCGCGCCTCTGATTTATGGCGCTTTACTGCCTTATTAGATGGTCTTTAAAAGGGGCTGGAGGAGTCGGGCCCGGCGCTAGTTTAAGAGGCGAGATTAATTTCAGCCCAACTGCTCTGGTTGTCCTCGGAATGTCAGGCACGCCGGCTTCCCTGCGCTGGCTGGCAAAAGGGGGCATTTATGATGACTGTAAAACGCAGGCCTCCGACTGCAGTTTTATGGGACACCCCCAAGTCCAATGTGTATTTATTATTAGCTAGTTAGGCTGAGGTTTTCTCTCTCCCTCCACTCTTCCCCGCCGCCGCCGCCGCCCAAAACGCGTCGCCGAAGTCTAAGACCTCAACATCGACAGACACAGGGGGGGGGGGGGTTCCAAGAGCTCTGCGTGCATTTTCTCCATGCAAACCAGATCAGAACTTACTATGCCACAGTACAGGGAAGATGGGGGGCGAAGCTGCGAGAAAGCAGCTGCCCCAAGAAAAATATGGGGGAGGAGATTGACCCGGGGGACTTTCACCCAGCTAATTCAGCCTCCTTACGCCCGATCCTAAGCATGGCTCATCCTAAAACGTGGTTCATTGCTAAGCGCATAGGATGACACCCTGAGCAGTCTCTGCGCTATCCCAGCTCAAGAGCACGTGGCGCAATTCTGACTCTTTCCTTTGGGCTTGCGCAGGAGAAGTATCCAGAACTGTTCTCCTGTTGTGAAACGAGTGCCCGCTTTGGTGTTTTTCGCGAGGACCCCCCCTGTTTTATTTGCATCCCCCCCACGCCAAGTTTAAACCATCCATCCCCATGCCAGCCTCCTTAAGCCTGCCAGATGTTTGCAATAAAATGTCAGCTTTTGCCTTTGGGGACTCGAAATAAAATTTAACGGCCTTCCCCTGTAATTATTCTCTTAGCTATCCCTTCATAAATTTATCTGTTTTTCTCCGGCAGAGAAGAAAATTCGATTGTGCGCGTAACGGGGGGGGGGGCTCAGAAAAATTGACACACACACACCCCTCGTTTTGTTTGGCACCCTTCGCCCCTGGTTCGGGATAAAGTGCCGGTGGGCCAGGGCGGATTGTTTATCTTTCTGTTTTTTGAACAAAATAATTTTTTTCCCAAACGAACATGTCTAGAAGTGGGGTGATCGAAGAGGAACATGTATTTCCCAGAAGCCAGTCCGGAGCTTCGGTCTTTCTCCTGGCACAGACCCAAAGCGGCACTTTCCGGTTTTTGCTCCAAACGTGACTGAATTGCAAAGGATTCCATACCTACACACACACACAGGTTCCCATTGAGGACCGCTTTGGGGTCCAAAGCTTCACTAATTCTGCCTCTTGTCAACCAAAGGTTAAAGATCCCATCCAGCTAAAATTAACTTCATCCCTGGCAACAGCTAGTTAGGCGATTTCAAGGCAATCAGAAACCCCTTTGTTGTTCCGGCACCCCCTGTGGATTTCCCTCGTGAACCGGGCAGCCAGATTCACAACCCAGGTCGACTTCGGCCAATTAGCCACATGGACGGGGCTGGGACCGAGTCGGCTGCTTTGGCTCATGCAGGCTGCAGAATGGCGCGGGGAAGGGGGGGGGGCTTGTTCGTTTTGTTGAATGTGTGAAAAGGGTCCCCTCCAATCTGATTCCTATAGCTAACTGCCGGCATTCAGTCAAGAGAGACCTGTGGCGCCTAAAAGGCGAGCGCATGGATTGTGGCCGAAGCTGTCGTGGACTGGGGGTGGAGAGGGCAGTTCAGTTTCCTACAGTCCCCGTCCTTGAACCGCTTTCTCTCCGCCAGGTAATTTCTGCTGCGGGCGCTGAGCAGAGGACAAAAGCGCTCAAGGAGAGAAAAGATGCGAGGGCAGCCTCTAGTCGCGCTGGCTGGTAAAAACATTATTTTCCCCCGCTCCTTCGACGCGGTTGGGGTCCTTCGGTGCTTAAATCCAGGGCGCTGCGTGCCGCTTTTATTTCAGGTCTGGCTTCTCGTCCGTCTGCTCCGCAGATGGACCCGCACGCACGCCCCACCCCGAGCTCCCTTCCCCTGCGAGGGGCTTCCAGTGTGAACTCTGCTCTCAGGCTGGGCTGGGCTCCCGCTCCCCGCTGGAGAGAGGCTGAACCCAGGCCCGTCTGGCAGCTACGCCGAAAGGCCAAGAAAGGGCTCTTTCTGCCTCGCCCGAGAGGGAAAAAGCCTCGTTCCCTGGAGAAAGCGCCGGGGTGGCGGCAGACCCGTCCCACCCGAAGGCCGCTGAAGACCCTGCTGTGGGGGCCTGGCTGCCCAGGTGTCTGCATTTGCAGGTGTCTGCATTCTACGTACGGGGGGGGGCAGAAAGAAGCGATCCACAAACCTCTTGCACCGGTTGACCTCCTCTTAACCTCGCGTTCTCGCTCTTCTTCGAAACCAAACGCCGGACTAGGCGGCTGGAAGAAGAACGCGGCTCTGTGTCTCGCAGCGAGAGAGGTTTGGCGAGGCATGACACGCAGGATCGCCGGGCGAAAAAAGCGGGGAGCGGCCTGCGGGGAGGACACTGAAAGGGGCCACACTGAGGGCCTTGCGCAAAACTCCTGGTTTCGTGCGCCTCGGTGTTTAGACGGGCCTTTTGAGACGCGCCTGGGCCAGCACAAGGGGCCCCTTCTATTCTGCCTCCGAGGCACGTCGCCTGCCGCTGGCTCTCGGAATCTTTCCAAGTGGCTTGTGCGATGCGAGAAGCCTGGACGTTCCTTTGACGTTCGATACATCTCCATACCAGAAAATTCTTCAAGCGTCCTCTGAGTCCTCAAGGTCGTTGGGGGGGGGGGCTCAGAGCCCATATACAGGAAGGTTACCTGGACACCAGAGGCCAGAGATGGCCTCCTATGGCGGCTGGCCCACCCTTAGGGCGTTTGTCAGTTAAATCTTTCTTCCCTGGTGCTTTGGTCCACCTCTCCTTCTTCAGTCAGGAGCAGGCCAGGGATGGCAGGCCACACACTGCCCTTGCTAAGCATGCAGCAGCAGCACAAGGCATCCCAACCCTTGCACCTGGTTTCCTGGGAGTGTGTATGGGAAGGGTCTGCATTATAAGGAGTTTTCCAAAGGACAAAACAGTACAAGAGCTCGAAAGCCCGAGAAGTCCTTTCCTCAACCTCCAAAGGAAATCATGCACATAGCACCGCTTCCCAAACAGAATCCACTTGCCCGTCTCTATTTGTGAATGACTGCTGTTGGAAAATAGGCTCAGGCTTTCTTCAGTTTGCGCAGCAAGTAATAATCGCAGTGGGACTCAAGAGAGCAGCTTGAAATGTCTTCAGTCTTAATGGTTCTTAAAACTCTTCAGTACCTTTGGCGGCTGTTTTTCTTTGTGGCGGGGATAACTTTGAACAGCACTAAGCCACGTCAGCACATGCAGGCCTCGCATCTGTGGCCAGCGGGGAGAAAGAATGGCCCCGTGTAGTGCTTTGGACTAAGGTGGCAATCCTAGGAAGGAAGCCTCACTGAAATCAGTGGGATTTACTTCCGAGGAAAAAGGGAAGAAGGATTGCACTTCGCAAAAGGAGAAAAGAATTTTTCCAAAGTTTTGGAAAAGTGCTGAATTAACACACAAAATTCAGACATTCAATGCCTTCCTGTTTTCACCCTGTATCCTAAAATCACCCAGATGAGCCTACAATAATCTAGCTTTTCTGATACATTAACAGCCAAGGAATGCCTCTAAGAGAATATACTGCATAACTCTGGGCTCAAATATTATTTTTCCCTACATCCTTTCCTTCCCTTTCCCATGGCTCCTCTCCCCATTTTAAGGATCTGGGACCTACACATCCCAACCTTTTGGAAAGTACCAATCCTTTCCCACACACTTGTAGAAAGGCTATCCACAGTGATGATTTTCTGAGGACCAGTTCACAGTGGTGGAGCTCTTTTATTTATTCTTTCACTTTTACCATGGATTGTTTAGTCAGTTAGTCCTAGGCTATTCTCAAAGGCCAAGCCTGAAATCCACTTCAAGTTCCCTTTACAGCAAAACGTCATGTATAGTGTCATGTGTGGTTTGGCTCCAAGAAACTCCCTGTGGGACACTTCCCTCACACCTGTAAGTTATCATACCCAAAGGACCCAAACACCACTAAGTGTTGGCCAATCAATGAACCAGACTAGCTAAACACCCTTTCCAAATTCCTTTTACTATGTGACATCAGTGGAGTAGAGAGGAATCATCCACTCAATCCTATATGAATTGAATTCTCAGTACAGGTCTCAATATAGTCTCCAGATAAGTGCCGATCAGATTGCTGCTTTCTACGTGTGTTGTAGTAGTTGCAGTTAACAGATGGCTGGAAATTACGGCATTGCAGAATTAAAGCCATGGCACTAGATCCTATCCTGATAGGATTGCATGGAATGAAAAGGAATCAATAATATGAATAAACCTGGGACCAACATTAAATTCTTCATCTTTGATTTTAATGGTTTTTAAGACTCTTTCCTGTTTTGGTAAGGGGGAGTTATTGTTTATTAAGGTGAGCTATAAATATGTCAATGGTGGGTTACTGAGATACTCTGGTAAGATATCCTGGTTGCATGTTTCCTTTAAATGTTGTTAAATCGTTTGTTTAAAAAAACAAACCACTCCTCTGGAGGACATTTTGCATTAGTAATGGTGATAGTTTAGAGCAATTACATATCTCAACAAATGCAGGTTCTGGGTACAATCACTGGGCAAACAGAACATACAAGAGTAAGGCAGCTGTTCTGAATAACCTATTTGGTCAGTTAATTTCGTATCTGAGTTGGGAGTTGTTCCTATGTTTCCAGTTTAGAGAATGGTGCCCAGGATAAGGTCTCACATGATTACACATACATACAGCACTATCACTATGTCAACTGGCTTATACTGTACTATTCAGTACAGGGGCAATTTCAAAAACAGACTGGGCCAGGCAACCAATAATGAAGAATAGGTTGTTAACCATTACCTTGTCAGGACGAGCCTCCATCCATGGCCTCCAAGTGCTGCAGAGAGATAGAAGCATGGAAATAAATTGCACTGCATTGTACTGCACGCTATGTTCAGTTTGCAGACCCTGGAAATGCTGCAGTTTGCAGTTTCCTGCATTTTCTACCTTCTAGTGCAGTATCTTGGGATCACAATCATCACACTTTTCCTGAGAAATTTACAGGCATGAAAATCTTGACTACTCCAAATTTAATCCAATATTTGAGTATGAGATTCAAATAGGAGAAGGTCCAGCTTGATCATTGTGGTCTTTAGTTGTATGGGAAAACTGCTGAAGCTTATGAGGTACTATATTCTTCCCTCTCCCTGCTCCCAGATTTTTGAAATGAGTTTCAAGTGCCCATTTTAATCTTTAAAACCCATTAATAGTTTATATTAAAAAAAAAAGTCAGTTCTTGCTTCCCTGACACCCTCACCATTTTATTTTTTGTTCTTTGGTCTCTTGTGAAGTCAAACTACATATTCATTCTTAGTCTAATGTCAGTCAGCATATGACTTGCATACAGTCAAGATGACCAGCTAGAATGGAGGACAGGATGCTATATCATAGTATAGAAAATATGGTATAGAACCATGGTATAGAAGAGGAAATTTTGGCAGGTGCAATTTTCAAACCCTTCCATGTTGAGCTGTACCTGCCAAAAATCCCCTCTTCTACACAAATAGGCACTCTGTCCTCCATTCTAGCTGGTTGCTCTGCATACAATGTTTGACCAGCTAAATCTAGGTCCTTTCCAGACCTAGAATGGATTGTCACACATCTGAGCACACATCTAAAACACCTGTTGCTTTATCAAGAGCACTGATACTGCAGCTCCCAAGCAATTGTATCAGTGGAATTATTATGGATAAAAACAAAATGTCTTAGGAACTTGTGTAGTTTCCACTGTCATTGCTCCTAAGTCTCCAAACAAGATTTGCTTCAGTTGTGGGGAAGATGGCTCAGTAGGTAGGCTTTAACCTTTTCAAGGGTGTTTCCACAACCATGATTCTAAAATCTGAGGAGCTTACCTGTGGATTGCACTGTGCGATTTTCATCCACATGTTTAAAATGCACTAGTACCTTTCTCCTGTGTGACCCCTGTAAATGTAACTCATGTGTTATGGAAAGAATATACATTCTTCCGGCCAATGGAGAGTTTAATTTTGCAGGACGGATTTGAAGGAAAAGTCCACTTAAGCCTAAATTTTATATTCCTTGAATGCCATCAAATAACCGTTTGGTCAATTCGATGTAAGCTAACAGCTGGAAAGGGGCATTTTAAAAATCGAAACAACACAATCGCGCGTATGGACTGCATGTCCTTGCCAACATAAGTTTTCCGTTTGCGTTATACACGAGGAATTGAGCAGGGACCTTTAATTAGCGTCATCGTGCATAAACACACCTATCGTTACAGCAAAGTAGAAGAGAGCGAGTGTTCTCTGCCTCTCTCGTCGCCCTTCGTGCACTTTTTTCCCTTTTTTCCACGTCTACGTTTTGATATTGAGCTCTTCCGCTCAGGGACGTGACTTTGTTCTGATCAGACGAAGAGGCATTCGGATTGACAGCCCTTCACCGCCATGAACCGCAAATGGAGGTTTTTAGCAATTCGGCGCTTCCGTTTCCGAGACTGCAGAGTGGCCCGAGTGCGATTCCCTCTCGTCAAACCAACCAACTGCCCTTCGGCTTTTCCCGTGCCGTTTGTTCCACGTGTGGATGCTGCATCCCGATCGTGCTGCAAACGGGGAAGCCCGCCTGGCCGATTACAAGAGCGTCCTGTGAGAGAGAAGCGCTGGGGAGGGAGGGCGCAGAGCTTCCGCTCTCCTGCCCGGGCCAAGCTGTGTTCCCGCCTTCCCGGCAGGGCGTGCGGAGCGCGCAAGGGCAGCCAAAGAAGGGCCTGAATGGCGCCTTTCAGCGGCGGCTAGTAGAGACCGCAGGTCGCCCAAATATTGACAGCCACACTGCCGCCGTCCCGCAAGAGGCGGGCGCTGAGCAGGTTTGCAGACGATGAATGGAAATGAGGGCCGCCCGCCCGCCCTCCGCGCGGTCAGCAGCAGACCCCCGCTGCTGGAAGCCCCTTCCGAGGCGGCGGGGGGGCAGGAGGTGCCTTTGGGCGTGGCTCACCTAGAAGCCCGAAAAGAACGCTTGGCCCTGGGGAAGGCCGACGACGGTGGCCAAGTTGGCGCCAAAGGAAGAGGCTTTCCTCAGTGCAAGAAGAGGCCTGGCCGAGGGCGCCAGTGGGGAGACCCCTCCGAGCACACCCAGGACTAAGGCGCGGGCAGAGCAGTGCCTTTTGACCCCAGTGCCAGGGAAGAGTCGGGGGCGGCCGCCCGAGTGGAAACAACCAGAGCAGGCCTTCTGGGCTGTGCGTTCTTTGCCGGCTGGCGGGAGTAGGCGCTCCTTCGGCTTTGTTGGAAGGCGGGAAGTCGCGCGCCACAAGAGGCGACCTATCTTAACCGCGTGTTTGCCGGTAACCCTCTACTCGAGCGAGGGGGTCGACTTGCCCACCTTATCAGGCTGTGTGGCCGTTCCGCTTTGCTGGCTCGCCCGCTTGCTTCCAGGAGGGCGTGAAGCCAGTGAAGCCGAGCGCGCCTCGTGGCTGCAGGTGCAAACCGCCCCCCCTTGCATGTCAATAGCTGGCTGGCACGAAGGCTCAGCCTCTCCTGCTCTGGGCGCATCCAACACCTTCCTCAAGTTCCAGCGGGAAGATGAGCCGGAGCCCCGTATCCTGCTGCACGTGCACTGGGGCCTTGAGAGTCAGGAGAGGGCATGCGCAGCTCGCTTGCCTTCTGGCAGATGGTCCGCCCTGGAGGCCTCAAGCCATTCTTGCTGCCGCGCCTCTTTCCAAGGCCTCCCCGTCGGCTGGTCCTGCCGCGGCCCCCAGAAATGTAATGCAGGGCCCCCTTTATGCTACGCGGCCCAGACAAGAAAGGCCCTCCTGGATGGCGCTCCCAACTGGATTTGCCCAGGCCTGCTTCGGCCGCTTCTGGCGCCGCGCTTGAGCCTCCAGCAAATCTGTCGCGAGCAGCCAGAACTGAGCACTACACTGCTTTCTTCTTGTTCCCCCTTCCGCGATTCACCACTTAGACGCTGCATTAGTTGCAACTTTAAGCGGCTTGACTGGCGCTCGCTGCTAGGCCTTGTGACCTGAGGATGTTGTCTCGGGTATCCCCAATGCGACTGCGCCGCACACCTAAGTGGAGCGCGCTCATTTCGGTGTTGCACTGTATTGCCCCCCATTAAAAACGACGACGACAACATGGTTCGGCGATCGTGTCCCTTTCTTGCCTGTATAATAGACGGGGTGTAATCCAGCGGGAAAGTTTCCCGCGCAAGTCCGATTGAAATGAACGAGATTATATACAGTATGTTCTTCCTGCCTGTCCTCTCCCACCAATTTCACTAGGGCTGGGATGGGGAAACTTCTCGCTGGCTTATCCCTTTAGCTGGCTGTATTTGTCGAATATTTTTTCAGGAAATGACACGTGTCTGTGTTTAGTTGGCTGAACAATGCAGAAGGATTTCTCTGTTTCAGGGCTAGCGGTGTTGGTTTCTGGTGAGTAAACTAGATTTACAGCCTATGTCTTACTGAACACAATTCTGGCTCTTAGTAAATAATACCGTTTTCAAATGCCTCTAAGTGTGGCATTTTACTCCGAGAAAAGCATTTTCTGGGCACCAACTCCTTGCCTTACATCGTATAGCCCCCGAATCAGACTTTTAAAAATGATATGTATTATTCACGATCCAACATTATTTTCAATGGAAGACTTGAGTTTAAAAGGATATAATTTCTGTCTTTCAGTAAACGATGAGTCTAAAGCTGCAATCCTATACACAGGTTCATGGGAGTAAGCCTCATTGAACACAGTGCGATTTACTAGATTGTGCTGTAATAAATCATATGGAAATCGCATTGTGGCGGCAATCCTGAGCACATTTACTTCTCTGTTCCATGGAATTTAGTGGGATTTATTTCTGAGTAAACGTCCATAGACTTGCGAAGGTGTCCTTCGCACATGTATTTCGGATTACAGCCACAGTTCCCTTTAAATCAATGGAGTAAATGGGTTCAGGAGAAGGGGGTGTCAGACAGGGTTACCATTCCGTTTATAGATCGGCTGAGGATGGGTTCCAGGCATAACATTAAAGCTGTCCTCCCTCCAGCCCTAGAGCGGTGTTTTTTTTAATCTGGGGTTATAACAATTCGTGTTATCGATGTCTGAAATTGGTCGACGTTCTGGACCAAGTGAGTAATGTTAATCTTCGGGATAGAAATTTGAATCTACCCCAACTACAAATAAACTCTTTGCAAGGCGTTGTGAGTCAGTTAACTGGTAATAAACCTGGAAGCGACCAGTGGAGGGAGGAAAATCTCATTAGAAAGAGCAGGACAAACGCTGCTCTGGTTTAAAACGCCCGCATTATCGGACCATCCCAGGTTTAAATCCCACAACTTTCTCTCGCCTCTTTATTCCTAAATCCAAATGCGCGTAAGGGCCGTCCTGATCTGATCCCTGGATTACCGCACCCTCCCTACGGGAAGGAGTGCAAAGTACTTCTGTTTGTCGAAATGTAAATGCCCTGACGGCAAAGAGAGTTCAGTCGACAGAGGACTTGTGGCTTGGTTGGTTTCTGAATAAATACTTTTAAAGTCGTTTAAGTTCAGAAGGAGAGTATCGGGCTGTGTGCGGAACAGGCGGTCTGGCGAGTGGAATTGGGGAGACGCGAGTTCGAATTCCTGCGCTCTTGTGAAGTTCACTGAGCGATCGCGACCGAGACCAAACTTTGTGCAGAGCCTACCTTACTAAGGGGAGGAGGCCGCGCAGATTAAGGGGGGAACCACCCTCCTTGGGGAAGGGCGGGATAAAACAAGGTCATCAATCAACTTGAACTACTAAGTTTTCCCTAGAAACAGAGGCCTGTTCAGAGCATTTTATCAACACAGCCGGTCATGGCTCTACCACCTCCGCTTAAAGAAGAAATACAAATCCTCTGTATTCCGACTGTGTGCAGATTTCGCCAAGAAGTTGTTGCTGTGTGGGTGGGTGATGAGGGGCGAGGCCGTTTTGAAGCGAGAGATGATTCTTTAATAGGAAGGCTGGTGCACGCAGTCAAGCAGATGACGTGATTTCTCTGCACTTGGAGGCCGGAACCCTTCGGCAAAATAGGAATGTATTTGTGATGCCATGGAAAACGCACCACTTGATATTGCATCACGTGTTCACACGTCTGAGACGCAGCCCGAGCCTACGCGTATTTACTCAGAAGTAGGTCCAGCTGAATTCAGTGGGGCCAAGTCATAGTGCCCAACATTGCAATCCTATGCACGTTAAGTGGAATCACCCCCACTGATATGCATAGTATCCAGCTGTGCGATTTTTCCCCCTCACCTGTATATCTGAGGTGTAAATGGAAAATTGGTTTGTCCATCTAAGGCAGATTTAACGAAATATATCATCGTACCTGCGGGTAGGGGCTACAAAATATCCACATAGATCATAAAGTGAACCATTCAAAGGGAACTTTTCATTAGATTGATATGTCTAAGTTTGGAATCTTACTAGCACACCTTTTTCTATTCCCACGGCTGCTTCATTTCTTTGCTAATGGAGTTACCGAGTTTACATAACCGAGATCCGAGACTGTGCCGTGATAACTTTTATGGTGAAACATGATTTACTGTTACAGTATTTAACCAATTTATACCTATTCTTAAAAAAAACCCAAGTCCGAATTCATAACAAGGTTCGGAATTTTAGTTCCTCTAATTCGAGCTTCACAAAAAGAAAAGGGCAGTAGGTGTCCATATTTAAAAAAAAAATTACCCCGCACCAAACTGGGCCATTCCAACCGGAAACGGGGCTCCGTCGACCGGAAAGAGAGCGGCTCTGGATCGCCACGTGGCGGCTCGGTGGAATTTGAAAATGGGGCGAGCCAAACTCCGCCAAGTGTAGGTTGAAGAAAGCCAACTCTTGCTTTATTACAAATAGTTGAAAGTCAGCAGATGCGTTTGATGGTAGAGCTGGATTTCTGCTTAATGTCTAAAGCTTCTATTTTTGCTTCTGTTACTTGCTCTGAAAGCGTCGCTTTAATTGCTATTCGGATTCAAAACGTTTTCTCAAAGTCCAGCGGCTCCGGAGTCGAGGAGGATTGTTGGGTCAAGCGGACCTTTCATTGTCTGAGGCCCGGAGTGTCTGCCAAGCCAGCCAGCCAGGCCTGAGGTCTCTGCCTATGCCGGAGAGGCCCTTGACACTGACGGTGTCTTTGAAGAATCCAGATTGAGCTGGAAGAATACCCTCAATTAGGATGCGCCACGCGAGAGGAAGTGAAGCACACTTCGGGATTAGCACGTCTCCACTTGGACAGATCGCTGAGGAGCAAAAAAACTGTTCAAAAAGGATCTTCTCTTTTAGATTCTTTTCCTTCTCTGGTTTCGTCCATAACTTGTGTCCCTGGCTGGGTTTAAATGCCGTTCCCAGGGGAGGGAGGAAGCAGGTGGGGTTGGAAGGTCCTGAGGAACGAATTGGGATGGGGTGTCTCCTACACTGGCCCCCAGCGGTCCACGCTTGGTAAAGCCCACTACATGCCTTTGCCTCCCCCCCCCCTTAGATCGGAGGGAGGAGGCCCCCCCAGCCCCCACCCAGATGCTTCAGAAGGCTCTTGGCTCTGAAGCCCTCCCTCCTCCCTCGCCAGTGACCTCATACCTTGCATGGTTGCCATTAGGCTCTCGGTTACGCAACCCCCTTTAAAAAAAAAAAAGAAATGAAATAAGAAAATGAACGAACGAATTGCTGCTTTCCGAGATCAAAGCCGCGATCTCTGTCGGTGCATCTGGAGACCCGGGTGAGGCGGGGAGAGAGCTCGGCCTGCAACCGTTGCGGGACTTCAAAGTGGTTTTAACAATGCTGCCCCCTCCCTCTCCCGACCCATCAAGCATCCTTCGCAGACAATGGATTCCGTGGCCGCCCTCCAAAGAAAGAACCTGTCTCAGAAAGACAGGGGAGGCGGCGGGGGGGGGGAGCGCTTTATTTTCTGCTTGTACCAGAACTTCTGGAAATGGTCTTCTTCACTGAAGGCGGATTGAAGGAGTACATGCACCCCTTCGCCGCTGGCTAAACTAAGAAGAGCCCCGGCCGCAGGCTCAGGCCAAGAGTCCAGCTTCCTGTATCTCCCAGTGATCTACCAGATGCCTCAGGGAGCGCATGAGACAACAAGATGCTTGCATCTCGGTGCCACTACCCTGCATCTGACATTCAGAGGTAGCCTGTTCTCGCAGAAACCTACTGAACACACCGTTCCTCCCTCGCCGTCTTGGGTAGGCGAAAAAACTGCCATCCACGGCCAATCCGGATGACAAAAAAACAAAAAACCTCCTACCCAGCCCTCATGATGAGCAGCCAGCTAATCTCAGACTGGACATACCCTTTGTAGCTTGTAACCTGTGATGGGGTTTTCCTCCATAAATCTGTCCAATCCCGATTTAAAGACATCTAGGCCAGACGCTGGCACCACATCATGTGGCAACGAGTTCCACAGACTAACTTCATGCTGAGTAAAGAAATAATTTCTTCTGTCTGTTCTAAGAGCGTCTCTCTATCCGGCAGGACTTTGTGTCATTTCTAAAGCGTTCAAAATGCGTCCCACCGCAGTCCGCACTGGGGCAAAAGAAAAACGGGCCGGGCGCATATGTAACGTGGGAAGGGGTGCCACGCTCACACGACGACGGCTAATAACTCCTGCTAACTGCACAAAGAGGCACCTTTTAAGCTGCATCCTCCTCCTGAGCAGGGGGAGAGAGCAACTGTGCACCCCAGCATATAATAGCCTCTTTTCCAGGGGCTGTTGCTGTGATGCCAAAGTCTCTTCTGCGTCCGTTTGTAGATGGTGAACCCTTTGCAGGCCGTGAAACACTTGGTTTTATTGAGCTATGCAAACGGCTTTGCAAAGTACTCATTATATATTGGTGTATATTAGTAATATTAATATTTATTATTTATTATTATTTATTATTAATTATTATTATTATTATTATTATTATTAATGCAATTGTCTGCTGAAGATGCTCTCAGGATGAGAGGAAATGGGGCCAAATGGATTAGGCGAGGGGGGAGAGGAAGACTGAGGGTAATGAGCGACGTTTGAGGGCGGGCAAGCTGCCCTCCTCGCTTTTCAGACGCCCCCGGAGCACCCACAGCGACACCTCGCTTGCACACGGGCTGCTGTTAGCATCAACTGGGAGGCCTCCTGCGGCGCACGGGGTCCCTTTCCAAAGAGGAACAGCTGCTGCCGCCCGTGGGTCTATTTTTTTCAGGATCTAAAAGGCTGAAGTTGCGATCCTGGAGGGGCTTACGCAGCAGCCGGCATCCTCGAGCCGAGTGCGGCCACTTACTCTCGAGTTGGCAGGGCGGAGGATCGCGGCGTTCTTCTCGCAGGTGCGCAAGCTGCGCTGGAGACGCGCACAGAGCGAACGCTTGCCCGCCACGCGCTCAGTCCCGAAGGCGTCGGCTACTCCGGCTTCGTGGTGCCTCGAAGCCCGCCAAGGAGAGCAACCTCGGCAGCAGGCGCCCTTCTTTGCCCGCCGCCTTACTCCGCGTTGCTGAGAGGTGACCTCTCTTTTGGAGGGGAGAGTCGGCCTAGCAAACCCCGGAGGCCGCCCTGATGCCCGACGATAGCTCTAGGGGAGCCGGTCGGGCTAACTGGACAGAGGGCGGGTGTTGCCAGACCCACACGAGCGAGGCGCCTTGCCCGCTCGGTTCCCGGACCGGGATCCGGAGCCCAGCGAGGGGCCGAGGCAGCCACTCCCAACTGCCTCACCTACGCCTCAATCTGGCGATCAATGGCAGCGCCGAAAAACAAAAGGGCAAAAAACACAGGAAGGGCAAAGTACGGAGGGGGGGGGCGAAATATTGTCCCTCCTTTCAGATGTTGAAAAAAAAAAAGTTCATTTGTTGTTATCCTAACAGTAAACAACAGAAGGGAACTGGAGGGGAAGTGCTCCCACCCCATCAAGAGGCGGTAAAAGAAAGGCGGAGTACAGTACTAGAAGGAAACTTCCCTAAAAGGTACCACGGGGTTCAGCAATGGAGAGGTCAGCTTCTCTAGGGGGCGTACTTGCTCCCCCTCACTCTCTATGCGCCAGAAGGTGCCGCTCAGGGCTTGCCTCTCACGCCATCCGCTTCCAACCACCTCTCTTGCGTCTTGCAGCTCCAAGTCAAAAACCAAAATTTCACACCATTTTCCAAAATCCATTATTTGAAATAGTACCTAGAAAGCCAATTTTGGGCTGGTGGGAGAGTGCAAGTGCTGCACAGCTTCCTTGCAAATGAAGTGGCAATGACAAAAGACTGGGCAGGGGTGGGTGGAGGACATTTCTGCGGAAAACACAGTCCCAGGGGCAGCCACTCCAAGACTGCCCTCTCTTTACCGCTGCAGTGCCCAGACTGGCAAGTCCAAGGGGCAGAATTGATGTGAGTCTGATAAAACTCATTTGCAGAAAGCCTCAAACCCCCAACTTTCTCTGGCACTAGCCACTGTGGTTTGGAATTACTTTAAAAATCATAAAAAATGAAACAGAACTTAAAGACTATGTGACGTACCTAAGAATGTAAGATTCTTATATTCTCCGGTGCCTCACAGCAGGGCCATTCCTTCCTTATGTTTATGACTGGCCCTGCTGTGGAGCACAGAGAAGGGGAGTTCACAGTTAGGTTAAAACCCTCCCGTTCCCAGATATACCCATTTCTCCTCCACCACCACCACAGATTTAAGATGATTAGACCAGGAGAGGTAGGGATGTGGGTGTAAGCATCCTAGACTCAGAGAGCTAGCAAGATGTGGATACCTACATTGCTAACATCACCTACTTGGGCAAACAAGTGAGCAGCACAAGTGAGACAGCGATACTATGTACTAGTGCATGCATGTGTTCATTGTGGTCACCATCACTGCATATCCAGGAGGGCTGTAGCAGACAGGCTGAAGGTCAGATTCTTGAGAGATAGAACAGGTAAAGCAGACACCTGGGGTGGAAAGGAAGAGACCAGGCAAGGAAGAGGTATGCAGGAAAATCATCTTAACAGTTACAGACAGGGAGGATGCCGGCTGAATGTTGTTCCAGTTCCTTCCCCCTAAGATCCTTGAAAGGTAAGGGCAGGTAAGTGTCCCCATGCCACTTAAAGGGCAGATAAGAAGCTGGCTTTGAAAAACCAGTCCTCTAGGACCAATCTATGCTTCCATAAGGAGACCCACCAAAATCCCTCTGCTCAATCTAAATGATTTGGCCAGAGCTCACCCCATGAATGCCGGTGCCCAAATCCACAGACGAGATTCTTCGGCAGAAGTTTCCTTCATGCATCTTCACTTGCTGTATTGGGAACCTCAGCATGTCAGAAGGGCAGGTGACTGAAGGACAAAATTAGCACTGCATTGCTTTCCATGGCACGTGGATGTAGGTATCCAAATCCAATTTTGAGAACCACAGAGAAGTCATCAAGTCCGAGGGTGTGCAAAACATTTTGTGGGTTGTATATTGTGCTCCTACCTGCTTGTGGTTGGAAGCCACCCCTGGTGTTTGCTTACTATAAATAAGACATGCATTTCTAAACGTAGGAATTTGCCGAAGTTGACAGACTAAAAAGGAATCGGATAAGCAAAAGGAAATGTTTGCTCTTGTTTTTGCATAGTCATGCATGCATTTCCTCACCCCTTAAGTAGGTCCTCCTGTGGAAGTAGGTTTTCCCCTATTATATGTATCGCATGCTAGATAAGGAACTGGGTATATGTGGGTTGCACAGCAGCACAGATGCTCTGATGGGGTTGCATTGCTTTTATTGAGAATATCCGTTGCATTCAGTCAAAAAGGTCAGCCCATCGGGCCTCGTTCTGTGAGCAGGAATGCCGCAAGACACAAGCCAGGAAAGAGTTATGGGTTACTTGAGGAGCATGCTTCACACATTGCATGGTCTAGGTGTGCACCTAAAAATGGGAGGTGTCAATGTGACAAACAGGTGCTTTGAAAGTATGTCTGTTGTGCATAGGGGGGGCAGGATTGGTTGTGGGTCCCTGAGGAGCGTATGATGGTTAGCAAACCTGGTTCATTCAATATATGAACCAATGCTAAGATTAAAGTACTAAAGAATCACTCCAGGGCTTTCAGGAATTATGTGAGATAAAAAGTGCTGGATTTTAGACTCTACTGGCCCCTGGTGGCCACCTCAAGTAACTCCATTCTTTGCAGCACTGCAGCCACAGCCTTGGCTTGTTCTGCAGAGTGAAAATGGAACTCAATATAACAAACCTTTTTAACAAACCCTCCCCTTGGCTTCAACAGGCAGCATTCCAGAGATTCAAGGGTTGCTAAAAAGCTACCCTATAGTAATGGGTGCTGATGACAATTGTTGACACCAGTTTCATAAAGTGACATCCTATCAAAATGGTTCCTTGCAGTAGGTTCACAGAGTGAGCAGGTCTTTCCATCCCAGCACAACGGGCAGACTTGCAAGTGCACACAAAAACAAGCAGCAATTGGGAGTTTAAGGGGCAGGTCTTAAGGTAGCGCAGAGTGCGTGCTGCAAATCCATGGAAGCACTGAATGGTCCTGGTTGCAAAACTCAGCTCAGGAGGCTGAGCTGTCTTTTTTTGCTATTAAAAGTAGCTTTCTTGTCCTTATTAGTGTGAAGATATGCTTGAAAAACTGTGAGCAATACCTGCGAAAAAACACAGAAGCCAGATGGGTTTTCAAGGGTCACAAGGTGAGGCTTCAACATCACTGCTCTTGCCTACGCCGCAAAACCAGAATGACACAACATGAATTAAGTAAATTTATAATGTCTGCAGAATCCCACTTTTCTTGGCATAACATTTCGACTGCCTGGGTACAGATCTGTAATTAAAAAATGTAACTAATGGGGTGGAGTGGGAGCCGTGTGCAGTCATGTGTGTATCTGCTGTCAGAAACTGTAGACATCTGGGTTCTGGGCAAGAGGAAGCTGTTGAAATGAGGCTCTATTAAGTGGGTTGAGCCTGCTGAGCTACAGTATGTTCAGCACAGCATGGATGTATCTGCAGCGGTATCTTGGTGGGGAACGGTGGGCTACATTGGCTTCTTTCAAGAAGCCATTCCGCATTTTAGCTTCTGCAGGATTCATGACTGCAGGCTTTGGCATGATTCTCGTCAACATTTTCTTGGGGTGTTCAATCAGTCCTCCACCAAGAGGCCAGTCATAAGCTCCAGAATTGCACCTGATTTTAGAATGCATGTGGTTCCTCTGGAGGAGAACACACTGTTGCTTTCTTTTTAAAAAAAAATTTTTTTTTACTTGGGATCAAAGTAGTCTATTGCTCAGCTTTCATATATTTTATTGTTGGGGCAAAACCAACTGCTCATACACTACTAATGATGTAGTCATTATTTTAAGTCATTGTTAAGTCATTACTTAACAATTGAACTTAATTACTTTCCAATCTATTTCTCAGCTCCAACCATCCTCTTTAGCATCTCACCAACATTGCTAGAGCACCTTCCCCTTCCTTGGGCATCTGTAGGAAGTTGCAGCATTATAGCTCAGTGTTTCCCAAGCTGGGTTGCAACCTGATTGTTAGTGGGTCATGAAACTGATAAACTGATAGTTGAGAAGATGTAGTGAGTCCCTGAAAAGTGAAACTGAGCAGCAGTGGTTTGACCTGTGAGTAGTGTAGATCAAGAGGAACGAAACAGAATGGTCCTGATCCAATGAATATAGGCCCCAAAGAACACTCAAGAAGGACATCTCTCTGCAAGTTGACAAATGTATTGAGCCCCATGGAAAGTGAAGCAGCCATCCGTGCACATTTATTTGTCAGTAAGCAAACTTGAATTGGCTCCCAACATAGGCCAGCTGATGGGGAATGCAAGACCAAATGCAAGAATGGTCCGGATCTGATTAACCTGGAGCTCAACAAACTCTCCGAAGGTGGCCCCCCACCACAGCAAAAAGGATAAAAACAGAGGCTTGAGCTGGTAAGGTGAACCCCCATAATCGCCTTTTTTGGTCTCATAAAATTAGGTGGCTCCTGATATTTAAAAAGTGTGTCGCATTGCTAAAACATTTTGGGAACTACTGATGTAGCTCTCTTCTCCAAACTTCGGTCAGTTTATTGAACTCTGTCAGTAAAACCCCTATAACAAACACATTTATATGCTAAAGCACATTCTGATTTTTAAGGTGGAACATATGAGAAACAGTAGGCCAACAGCAAAAGATAGCACCATGTAGTTACACCAAGTTACTGAAAAAACAAAGCTATTTAAAAGCCTTCCTCTGTTACAGTTCGAGACATCTAGTGGTTATTTTTTGGTCTTATAACATGGGAATAAAGAATCTGAGTCAATATTTCTCCCTTTCAACCATCAGCCAGAATTTGACAATTTTATTATTTTCTATCATAATGTCATTCAGAAGCTCCTGTTTATTCAGCAGCAGAAGGCCCTCAATGTTTTCTTATACATTTCAATGTTCGGAATAATCTCCAGAAAGAGAAAATCAGTATAGGCTACTTGTTTTCTTTCCGTTTGCTGTAGCTGCCAGCTTCTGCCATAGTGGTATGGACTCCATATATCACGATAACACAGTGGTTAAAAAAAGGCAGCTACAAGATCTGTGCAATAAACATGATTAACTCACAGTACCAGGGACGCAAGTATGGATGACCTTTTCCACCAGCTGAACAATTCATATGGCTCTTCAAATTTTGAGACTGAGAACATTGAGAGCGCAATCCTAAACTGAGTTAGGCCCTCATAAACTAAGCCAGCAAAGTTTGGCCAGCACAAGGGCCACCATAAAGCATGTTTGGACTACTCATGTTTGGAGTCAGGGTGCAGGTCTCTGTGTTGGCCTCTCTGACTTGGAGAGTAGTCCAAACATACTTTACAGTGGCCCTTGTGCTGGCCAAACTTTGCTGGCTTAGATTATGCCGGCCTAACTCCAGTTTAGGATTGCGCTCTGTCTGTGACAGCTGAAATTTCTCTCTCATGATAAGGACATCTTTTTGCAGGAAAAAGGTCTTTTGACCATAACTGTAGCCCTTTGTTGAAGCTTACCACCAACAGATATAATTCTGAATATTTTTGCAAGGAATTGTGAAGGCGAGCTATCCCTTCATACAAGGAAGAGTTCCTAATCTCTTTCTCCAACATTCTCCCTCTCCCTCTCCCTGGAGGGTTTGTCTATCTTTGGTAAAGAGGAAATCAAAAGTACGTTGAGCTGCTAGATGGAAATCTGCAAGATACAAGGACATCTTTCAAGTTCTAGATGGAAGTGAAAATGGATAGCCACAGCTTTTTCCACCTGATCCCTGCCACCCACTACTTCTTCCATTCTTTCTCCTCAGCCACATACCGTTGTGTATAAGTCTCCACAGCTGCCTTACTGTGGAGGGTGGGGAAGTCAAGAAAGAGAAGGCTGGAGAAGCTGCAGCTTTCTCTCTTCCACCTGGGACTTTTCTCCCAATTGTGACCTGGCAAGGTTCCATGTAAGGATCAGAATGGGAAAGAGGCCCTGAGCTGATGGTGAATACAAAGAGAGTCAGGAACCTGTAGTTGGATTGGACTTTTCTGGGGTCAGCTGGATGGCTGCCTCTTGCTCATCACTTCTACACACTGTGAAAGGGGCTTCAAGGATCTCTGGACAGGTCCAATTTTGTAATATACAAAAAACACAAATGCGTCACAAATCAGAAACTGTTCTGACAAAGCAGTTTCCCCTCTCCATTGTCTCCTTTTAAACTAACCTTATCTCAATTTGGCAACATAATAAGTGCAAGAAGGGAATTTAGTACTACTGTGCAATTTCCATTCCTCCCCTCTTTCCTTAACATCCACTACAATAGTGAGGTGGTTTGTGTGCATTTTGTACTCTGGTATGTGCATTTGAGCCATCTTCATTGGCCAAAGAGACCAGCTAGAGTCAATGATAGGGGTGACACTGGTTTAGCAAACACTCTGAGGAACATTTCAGGTCCACCTAAGGAGCATATTCAGATTTCGGCTAGATAGGTTTTGACAATTGCTATTTGTATAGGTTCCTTCCAAAGAAAAGGCAGGTTGTGAAAGGCAAGTTCTGACCGAGCAAAGTTATGTTATTTGAGCCAGCTCACAAAAGGAGAATGGGGACCCACGGAGACTAACACGTGTGAGCGAATGATTTGATTATAAATCCTCTCATGCACCCAAAGGCAGGAGAGGAGACTGGAAGGGGAAGTGTCAAGATGACGGTTGAGGATGACAACCTTGTTTTCTGTACCGTCAATGCAATCCCACCAGTCTTTTGACTTCCTGATACACAGGGGCTGCAAGTTCTTTGGCCTTTTCCGCACCAGTCCACAAAACCTTCTCCAAGTAAGATCTGTCGCCTTTTAGTCTCTTGAATTCATTCCTGACTGGTGCCAGTTTTTCGATGACAGCCTCTGCTACCACTCCCTTGTAGTGAGCAGTGTCCAGGCCAACACTCTGGTGCACCACTTCTTCTGTGCTCAGCCCTGTGATGGCAGAGTGAATGGCCACAAGGTTGGAGACACCTGGGCGGCCATCTGGGTCATAGGTCACCTCAGAGGTGAAGTCTGTGACAGCCTTACGGAATTTCAGCACAATCTCCTCAGGGCTATCGGTAATGCTCACGGTGGCCAACTTCTGAGGGTCCGATTTTGACATCTTGGATGTGGGATCTCTGAGGGACTTCACCTTCCTGCTTGCACCTAATATTAAGAAAGATGGGAATTAACTAAGAGAGCACATAACGCAGTGGCTGAGTGCAATCTGGTTCAGGTCTACTCAGAAGTAGCTCGAATTGTGTGCAATGTGCAAACTCCCAGGTAACTGTGTTTAATATCACAGCCATAGTTACCAATCAAAAATTACTTCCCCTATGAACTCACTAGGTGGTCTTAGCCAAGTCATTCTCTCCCCAATTTGCAATATGGAAGGATAATATTACTTTACAAGGTTTGTAAGGATTACAAAATATGGCGTGAAGCAATTTGCACTTGTAAAAACACAGTATAAATGCTAGATATTATTTTTATGTTACACACCTTTCATTAAACACCCTTTAATAACACAGGCCAACACACATTTTGCTGTCTTAGACCTATTCCTGGGTATGTTTGAGGTGACGATTCCAAAAATAGCATCAGTTTTGCCCAATAAAGTCTAGTTTCAGAGATACAGTATAGCCTCTTCAATGAATGGTTCAAGCAGATTCCTCATGAGGAAGCCTACACATGGCAAAACTGATGCCATTTTTGGAACTGGCACCTCAAATTCATATAAACCCTCCATCATTTTTGAAAAAGGGTTTTCTGACCCTCAGTTTCACCTGTGAAATTAACCTTTTGCTTTTCCAAATATCCACTGCCTACAGTATCCAGTTTTGCTAAAAAAAGGACGACAAATTTCTTTTCCCATGAACAACTAAGTACCTGGAACAGACTGAGGGCCGAATCTATCCAAATTACCTCCGGCCTACAGCCACAATGCGGGCCTGAGGTAAGAGAACAAACAATCCTTTACCTTGAGGAAGGCTCCGTGACTCCCTCCCCCACACCCAACACAGAATGCAGTGCTTGCCCTGTTAGTAGAACTACATCAGGAAAGTTGGACAGAATTGGGCCCTGAACTACACTGGAAAGTTGGACAGAATTGGGCCCTGAACTGATCTTTGCCTCCAGGACAACCTTGCCACGAATAGCCATATCTTATCAGAGAAGCCACATTCCATTATTCCCATCTATGCTACATGTACCATCTTTGTGAGAGAGGGCAAGGTTTTCTTATCTTGTAGCAACCAACAGCTGAAGAGTCTCTCTTGACTTTTATTTTTTTAAGAATATAATTTTAAGATAAACATGGACATCCTCACAAAATTAATACAAATTGCGTACAGTGCGTTGAGCTTTGAGGTGCATGTGGGTGCGTGTGTTTAAATAGAGCTTTAATGGGCTAGCTATACAAATATTTCTATATCTAGTAGACGCACACTCTGTTCTTCAGAGTTGCATGTGCCACTGAAAAGCTTCAAGGACAATGTCTCATACTCATGCAGCAGGCCACAAGCACCATGTCTTGAGCGCATCCACTAAGTCTTGCATAATTTTTTCCAAGAGCTCCATTTCATAGGCTCACATTTCCTTTTTACTCATTAACTTAACTATTTCTCCATCCATTCTACTCTTTCTTCTGCAAGTGCACCCCCTCCACAATGAATTCACTCTACTCATGATTCAGTCATTTTTAAAAAGACGTTTTGTTTTATACTAGTTACTCACTTAAAATGGCTGTGGGCACTGGAAAAAATTCCCCGTATTTCTTGTTGAAGCGGCGGGCAGTATCTTGGGTCAGTTCCAAGTGCAGGACTTGATCTTCTCCAACAGGGACATGTGATGACCTTTCAATTAAAACCTCGAACACTTATAGCAAATCAGTAACTCTTAAACCATACACAGGTTGGCACAATTCCTGCTACCACTGAGATGATAATCACAGAGGATAAAATCCATCAGGTCTCCCCTTCCCTTTCTCTGTTCACACCTGCTTGCTCAAGCTATTTCAGATGATGATGGATGGTAGTTACTATACTAATGTCCATATACATGTTGGATAACCTGTCAATGTAGCCTGTCAAACATGCCACACTGAGTCACAGCAGGACCAAGGGAACAACTGCACCATGACCAGGCTGCCCCAAAATAATCTATTCCAAGTCACCTCCCTATTCATCTCCATTTGTTATATACATATGACCACCACCACCAGCACCCCAAGATCATTTGCAAACAGATGACATTCTGATTCTTACTTATAGAGAAGAATATCTGCAGCTTGAAGGACAGGATAGGTGAACAGACCAACTGTTCCTTCATTCTTTTGACTGGCATTCTTCACCTATTTAAAGAGAGAAAGTAAATCATGCCAGCTTGGCTAATACTTTCAACTTATTTTTAATCCCATGCAAAGTAATTTTGATCAGGCTAAAGCATTCTCTCATAACCTATGGCTGCAATCATACTGTATATCAACTTTCTGAGGAGTAAGTCTCAGTGGTTTATTTCTGAATAGAACTGTATGGGGCTGCACTGTAAGAACATGCAAAATGTTGCATATGAAATTTGAAAAGTCAAGGGGTTTCAGAATTACTGAACTTTCTGAATTACTGAATTACTTACTGAATTACTGCACTTTCCCTTTAGAAATTTGATACAGCATACAAGATAAAGTATGGAACAGCCACACTACTTCCATGCAAAATAATTACTGGACAAACACAGGTGTTTTAGGGGAACATTTTACTATTATTATTATTATTATTATTATTATTATTATTATTATTATTATTAAAAAATACTACTCCTTTAAATTATTTCTAACTGCCTTGAGCCTAATCCGACAGAGAGAAGTATCATTTCAGATGTAAATTGTCTGGGGAAGGCAATATGCACTGTGACCCTGCCCACTCCAAAAGCCACCAACATACATGGATGTTTTCTAGGTTAAACAGTTCTATTCCATTTTTGTACACAAGACCAGAAAGAGTAAGGTTCCCCCTTGTTAGAACTGGCAATACATATTAAGACATCAATAATTTGGATACGATACATGTCCAGATTGTTTATCTGCAGATTCTGAACCCACGGTTTTAACTAACCATGGGTTCTGAACCGGCAGATTCAGCTAGAGCTGGACCCAAACGCAGCCAGAACTGTGCTCCAGTCACATCTGGAGAGTGTTCTGAGGACCGGGGAAGTCCCGTGCTATCTCCCCAATCCAGAGAATGCCTTCTGCAGGCAGAAAACTATCACTTCCAACATGTTTCTTTTGTTTCAACTTTCGTCAGGGGAAAAAGAAGATTCAGAAGAAGCACAGCATATGATCCAGCACACCACACGTGCATGTGGGAGAGCGCCATAGGCTCGCTAAGTAAACTCCTTTGTGATTTTGCTGTTGTTGAAAAGTGGGATATAAATATTCTTAACAACAGTATCAGGTTCAACGGTGCCCAATTTCTGCAACATGCTCCTCCCATCTTCCACATTTCAGCAAAAACCGGTTTTAACATACTGACTTTGGCCTGGCAGCAAGGTGATCACTGGCGCCTTACCTTCCAGTGGGGAAAGTGCTGGAGACGAGGCACGCTTGTGAAACACCCCAGAATCCAGCCAAGTTCTGTGTGTTCAGCTACCTGCAAGAAATGAGAGCGTAAACTGGTGCAGTGTACTCTCACACAGAGGCAGCACTGATAGCAAGTCAGTCAATCAACATAATTTATATAGCACTTTTAAAGACAAAGTTCACAAAGCGAATTACAGGCAAATATTATTAATAATATCAATAATAATAAATAAAGACTGCACGGGGTGAATAGGGACAATTACTCTCCCTCTGTTAAATATAAGAGGAACATCCTTGAAAAAGTGCCTCTTGCCTAGTTAGTAGGGGGTAGCTAACCATAAGTCCTGCTTCCTCAGGGGTAGCTAACCGTAAGTTCGCGTGCGCGCACACACACACACACACACAAACTGCCTTGTAGGCCCAAGCTGAGGCCTGACAGCCAAAGCAGGGAAATCAAATATGCTACAAGTGCCTATCTACTCCTCCACTTCTTGATTCACGTTTGTCTTGTTTCAGAGAGTGGGACAAACTACGATAACCATAAGCCAGGAAGCAAGGTAGGGAACCCATGTGTACAAGTGGCGGGGGGGGAATGTACAAACATGTTTCTGATATCCAACTCAGGCATCAGAATCAAATTATCTAGCCCTTCTACTTTCAACCTTTTTCATCTTAGGGCACACCGACAAGGTGCTAAAATGGTCAAGGCATTCCATCATTTGATTTTTTGCAGTTGATAAGGTACATCAGGCTGCTGCTAGGAGGCTCATATCCCCAATGGCCCTACTAATAAATGACCCACCCCAAACTCCAACGGCACACCTGTGGAACATTTGTGGCACACCAATGTGCCACAGCACACCTGTTGAAAAATCACTGATCTAGCCCAAATCACTGTCTCCTCTGGGTCGCAGCGGCTCTCCAAAGTCTCAGGTTCCTTTCCCAGCCCTGTCACCAAAGATCCTTTTAACTGGAGGTTTGAAAATGGGACATTCTGCACAGGTCCATGCCAGCCTTTATTATTCTATGTGCTCCACCACTGAGCGAATGGGCTTTCCCAAAGTAGTAAGGCCACGAGAAGCAAAGGCAATTCTACAACTCAGTCATTGCTAATCTGACCCATAGGGAAAGAAGAGAACACCTACCTCCTCATTCTTCACGTATTATTTTGGGCAAAACCTAGCAGCGACCAAATGGGACTTCAATCATTGAACAGTCACAGGACGACAAAGAAGCAAATTTCAGATGTGGTGGTCGTTGGGGCAGGCAAAGGAGATGCAAGAACCAGGACAGTTAAGTGATGTGATGGAGATATCAGCAGTAGAGCCACGGCAATTTGAGCACAAGCAATTTGAGCACTGTAAACACATTTCCCTACTGACAATCTGAACAGTCCCAGGCATCTCCCAAACACAGCCTGACCAGACAGCCAGATTTCAGTGACTTCAGTACAAAAGATGTTCTATTATTGCTGGATCAGCTCATTCGCCCACATTTTCAACATCCAAAACTGAAACAGTGGAATGCGGTGGTGGATGGAGGAAGAACGAACATGAATTGTACTGCAAACTCTGTTCTTTGGTTGACCCCATGATTGTAAAAGGGCCTGCTTCCTCTTATCCTTAGAGGAAAGGCAAGGAATATTTGCTTGGCTTCAAAGGCAGCTGTAAACTTGCATTACAGCTTACCAGGCTAACGAGAAAGTGAATATCAAACGCAAGAGATCCAAATCTAGTTGGAACACGAATGTGGAAAAGTGGTCTATAAAATTTAACAAACAAGCTGCATTATTCTGTCTGTCGCAGAAGACACGTCTCTTAATAGTTGATCACTTGGCGCAGAACCACTACTCAAATCCACTAGAAGATAATCCCCACTCAAAGGAATGCAAGTATAATGCATTGTAAAAGCATGTATATTACTTGTTGAAGTCTGGTCTGCGGAAGAGATTAACTCCGCAGCAGTTAAATGGCTAGCAGAAATCAGATGCACTTGAGGGGTAGGTATTAGTGCTGAAAACTACTGCATCTCTTGCAGGTTTTACTAACACTACAAAAACCTGCAGAACCTGCTTGACCAGGACAATAAAACAAAGACAACAGCATCTTTATCATGCCACTTTCGATTCTTTTCAGAAAAAATGCACGCTCTCTCTCTCCCTCTCCTAAGATGTTAAGGAAACAGATGATGAAGGGGGGAGGGTAGCTCGCTGGATGGTTTTGTCATAGCTAAAGTATCTCCTCTCTGAGGAAAAAAAATACGCAAGCCAAAATGTATTACCGACTTGGTAGTCAGATTTTACAACAGAGCCCTGTCAAATATAAAAGCCACATAAAACGTCAGAACAGGAGTAGTAAAAAGAGAAGAACCACATTTACAAGATTACAGCTATACCTCATATAGCCATGGGTTCCCCCCCCCCAATAGAATCTGCTCTTTTTTTAGTCACCAGCAAAGCAAGAGGTACAGTTTTTATGACGCAAGTTGCACTGAACAACTTGTGAACGATATTTTAATATACCACCAACATATGTGTGTGTGTGTAGGGGGGGGGAATGTAAACATTTGGCTCATTCCTGATGGGGAAGGGGAAAAATGGGATATATATATATACCATTTTAAAATAATAAAAATGAATGTTAGCATGCTGTTATCATCTGTCAACATCTCATCAATACTCATGAATTTCACACAGAAATGCCAGAAAAGCTATGCCAATCTTCTTCTTTTTCCAGTTCTACAGTATCATCAGAGGCAAAAATTCTGGAAATTCAGAGGCCTGCTTGTTTTCTGCAAAACCCATACAGGCCGCACAATACACGTCAGGAGGGGGTTGGAGGTCTCTTCAGTGTAGGGGGATATCTTTCCCCTTACCTCAGGTAAAGTCCCAGTCACCCCTATGGTGTTTTTCAGATTCATGCTACACCAGAAGCCTTGGTGTAATGCTGGTGGGGAGGGGAGGATCAGGAGGAAGGTAGGATATAGCGGAGACTTGCTCCAACGATCCCACCCCTTTCTGGGCCTGATCTGCCTCTGTTTTGCCCTTTCCTCACACAGAAACACTTTAGAATTTACGAGGGCAGTGGTTCCCAAACTGTGGGTCGGGACCCACCAGTGGGATGCTGGAAAGGGGGAGGGCTGTATGGTTGTTTTGCTTGTGTCAGGGCTGTAAGGAGGCTTTTTTTCTGATTCACTTTGCTATTGGAAAATGGTTGAGAAATAACCCAATTTATTGCTGCATTATCAGCAAAACAGCAGTCTCTGGCATCACAATGATGGCATCTCTGGCCATGACATCAGATCTGGTGGGTCCCAGACAGATTGCCATTCTGAAAAGTGGGCCCTGGTGCTAAAAGGTTTGGGAACCACTGCACTAGGGCTTAGTCATGAAAATGTGGAATACAATCTTGGAGTGCATTTAAATTCTTATATATCTGACGTAGCCTATGCACTTTGATATCCTTGTGAACCCTACCTACACACCACAATTAAGGAATACAAATAGACCAGACCAAATCATGGTTTAATATGTACACAGTCTGTTTTTCACTTTCTACCCCGCCCTGTACCATCATCTTTATTATCATCAGTGTTTCTCAAACTTTTCAACACTAGGACCCACTTTTTAGAATGGCAATTTGTCCATGAACCACCAGAAGCAATGTCATTAACCTGGAAGTCATGTCAAACAGGAAGTCCTGTAAATGCAGCAAGCACTGAAATGGTGCCATTTTCTCTAGATAGGTGGGCTAGAAATAAATAAAAATAAATTATAAATAATGAAATTGGGGAATTTAAACAAATAGGGGAAGATGAGATGGGGAAGCCAGTCCTGTTCCACCAAGTAATTCTCTCTGTAACCTGCCTGCAATAACCTTAACAACCTCGCCTAAATTAGTAAGATTTTCAGCCCTACCTAGTGCCTAGTTGAAATTCTTCTATTTAAAACAGTTCAGTGTGATTTGGGACAAAATCAGTTTTAAATCCAACATGATTTTTTGTTTGGGCTGGACTGAGATTTAAAGCTTCCCTCTAAACAGCATTAAAATGCCAAAGTTAAAAGCAGAGGAAATGAGGCTTCATGGGGGAATGGAGAAGACTCTTTCCAATAAAGGAAAGGTTCCTAATAAATAAAGCACCCACTTTTAAAAATGACACACTATCAAGACCCACCTAGCTTTATAAGACTAAAAAAGAAAACAGAAAAAACCTTACAAACTCAAACCTCTTATCCTTTTTCCTATACTATGTGGGGGGCTGCCTTCTGGAACATTTGTTGAGAGCTCCACATTCATCAACTCGGGACCATTCTAGTGGCCTTGCACTCCCCTTTGCCTGACTTTCTGTAGGAGCCAAGGCACATTTGCTTACTCACGGGTAAACACAAGCGTGTAGCTTAGTTCCACTTTCCATAGGGCTCAATACATTTGTCAGCTTGCAAAAAGGACGCTTCCTTCTCGAGTGCTTTTATGGGCCCACGTTCATCGTATCAGTACTATTCTGGTGGTGCCACGTTCCTCTCAACCTGCCCTTTGCAGTGGACCAAGGACCAAGCACCTACTCACAAGTAAATGCATCAGTTTAGCTCCATTTTAGCTTACCTAGTGTTCAATACATTTTCCTTGCCTGTTATCAGCTTGTCAGTTTCATCATGACCTACCAACAATCATGACCCACAGTTGGAGAAACACTGAATTAGCACAAAGTAAGAAGAATTAGGTAAACATTACTCACATCCTGACACCCACTACCTGTTCCAGACTGGACATTTTGGAGCTATTTGCTGCATCTGCGGTGGCCATTTTGAAGCCACTAGCAGCCATTTTTAAAAATCCACAGCAGTTTTAAAGCTATCCACAGCAATTCTGAAGCCCTTGGCAGCCATTTTTGAACATTCACAGCCGGCTTTGCCATTTACCCGTTTTCAAGATGGCAGCACCCAGCTCATTTGCCAGCATCCAATATAGCTGCCCCCCAGCTTTTTGCAACTCACCGGGAATCAGGTTGTGACCCACCATGTGGGTCCCAACCCACAATTTGAGAAACACCATATTAGTTCAATTACTCACATCTTATTTCCATATTTCAAATGGTGGTTACAGACATAACCACCTCTCCCAGCAGTTTTATAGGGATGCTAACCAGAACGGGGGACCAGATGGAATCCTGGAAGATCCCTAGAGGTCAAAATGTCAGAGACTCCCAGTGCCATCAGAAAGGACCCTCCAGAAAGGAACAAAGCCACTGCAAAACAGTGCTCTAATTTTAAGCTGTTCCTATTTTGTCATTCTACAGGTTACAGGGTTTTATTATTTCTATGATCACTGAATTTGTTTGCATTTTAAGCAATGCTCAGACACATTCACGACAGTCAAACTGGCTTATTGTGCAGGGGAATCATATGCAAAATGAGAAGGATGGAATTTGGCCCAGTACAGCACTATGCCTCACAGACAAATCATCACCCTTTGAAGTTTTTTCAACCAAGAATAGGGATGTCTTCTGTTGGGCAAGAACCCATTTGCCAAGCCCTGACCAAGCAGAAGGGCTCTGTATGCAGCCAGCCTGGCATCTGTGGTTCCTACAGCAGTGGTTTTGACACATCTGCACTGACGCAGCCAACTATCCAAACGAACAAACATCTGCAGGCCTGGCTTCAAAGCAGCCAGCCATTCACATCTCTCATCTGAAGCATCCATCACAGGTTCTCATGACAGGCAAAAAGCTGGCCATTCAAGACAGAAGAAGCCTGCAAAGAAAACTTGAATGACCTGGGAAGAAATCGGTAAGGCCACCCAAAGAAAACAATTAAAGCGTGGTTCTTTTAAAGCTGCCCAAGGGCACTTCAAGTAACGCCAGTGCTGCATGTGTCTCAGTGAAATAAGCTATTTTCATAGGAGAGAGACTGCTTTGATATATGGAACATGATTAGTTTCAACATTATAACATGCTGCCTTCATGCTGTCAAGGCAGCAAGTTGAACGAGCTTGAGAAACAAAACACAGTTTAAGACCCATTTCCCATCTAGCAATGTGCCAAATTATATTCAATAACTGATAGCTAGAGGTGGGAGAAAACAGTTTTATTTTTTCATGGATTTCAGTGTTTTCCTAGAAGTCCTGAAGTCCTGTTATGTTTTTATTCAAAAATTTAAATTGCAATCACTTTAAAAGTGTACTAGGTAGGTAATATAGGTGGCATAGTGTCACAGTTGCAGCCACAGTCATTACCCATGAACCCCACCATTAAATAATAAAACCAAATTTTAAAAAAAGTGTTTTTACAGATTGTGCAGGTGTGTGTGTGTGTGTGTGTGTGTGTGTTTTACAAAAATGAGAAATGCAGAAAGTAGTGTTATATATTTTTAATCTTATCACTGTTTTCTCCCACATCTATTGATAGCAAATTAAATGTGGCATTCGCTTTACCAAGCCATTGTTGAGATGGAGGGTCGGGACACTGCTCTGGGTGCCAACACTTGCTTAGGCCTGGTTGGTGAGCACACAAGAGACTGTCTTTTTATGGTAGTTCCTCTCAGCAGTGGAACTCCCTTCTGGAAGGTTCATGATTCTTTCTCCAGGCTTCTGAAAAGGCCATAAAGAGCAATAAGGTGGAGTATAAAATCTTTTTGGAAAAAGAACAGTCAATTCTTGGTATCCATGGGGATTAGGAAAACCCAGAAGAGATGGAATCATTGATCCTATAGGGTTAGGGGGGGAAAATCAAAATGGCATGAATACCTTCAGAATGGCCACCACAAGATTCAATGCTGATATCACTTCAGAATGGCCACAGATAGGAAGAACAGAATGTGAATGGTGAAAGGTAATGGAGGAATTTTTCATTCTCGCAGATAAGCAAATCTGTGGGAATGGAGTGAGTGGATAAAGAGAACTGACTGTACAGTATATGGCTACACAAATGTCCATATGCATTATTATTACTGAAGAAAAGCTACATATGAAGTGAACAAGAGGAAGCCTGATGGGAAGGTATTTGCATAACTAACTAAAATATTTTGAACCTGCATACTGAAGAAATAGAACAAGGAAAATGCTGTTTGTGCATGGGATCAAAAAGCAACTAAATTAGCCGAGGTTCAGTTCAAATCTACACCATATGCCACCCACCCCGTTTCCTGTTTAGAGCTAGCCATAATTGTAATCCTCATATCCTAGTTGGCAAACTCTGTGGTCAGCACTAGCCCTTCAAATCAGAATTAGAAATCCACTTCAAACCATGGCTTCCAATTCTGATTTGGAAGGCAACTGCTAACCACAGGATTGGTTGATTTAGACATCTCAACAAATTCTGGTTAGCACTAAAAAGGGAATGGAGAGGGAGGTCACAGGAGAAAGGGAAAGAAGTGGGTGCCCATGGCTAGCTCACAATCCCAAGGCTTGGCAGATCATCTAAATTGAACTACTGGCACAAGACAATGACAACAACAAAAGATAAGCATCTGTTTGAGAAAGGGCCTTTCGTTCTTGAACACGATGGGAGAAGCACTTAATGCACGGATCTTGCAGATTAGTGTTTTAATGGGCTCTCCCAGTATTAGAACTACATTTCCATTTGGCAATTTGTCTGCTGCATGTTCCAATCAGCACTATCAATTTCCACTTTCCTCTTTTCGAAAAGCCAGTTTTCCTGATTTTAGCTCATCCGTTGCCATCTTTTCAAGAAGTAAACCAGGATTTCCTAAACCCCAACCAGCAATGGAGAAAAATTTTCATACTGTATATATTACGCAGGACAGCAAATTGCTTTCAGAAAAGTCAGGCAGAAAGCATGCTCTAGGTTTCATTCGTGGCAATCAGTGAGGCAGCTTTCTCCTATCTCAGCTAATCACACACTTTGCAGTTGCCTAACAATTGCTAGCATTTTTATCCATGACGAGAAACCACAGATTAAAAGATGCTGCTGGTAGCATACTAACCAAACACAAACACTCTGCTAGAAACTTGGACTAAGGCAGAGACAGTGATCTAATATGCAGCAACTCAAAAACCTTCCGTGTCTCCCGATGGAAAAGCCTGCTTTCTGTATAGATATTATCTTCCACAGAAAATGTTTCCTGCAGCAGAACGAAAAATACTTGGAAGAACATCAGCATTACCAATCCCACTATTTATTGTTTCCCATAGGAAGCTAGTTATTTCCATTAGCTGATTTCCCCAAAGATGCAATCATCCAATATGTTATATCTCCCTACTGTCTATGGAATTCTTGCAGAGCACCAATCGAAAGTCTGTTGTTGGGGTTCAAAGTGGGATTCTGTTTCCCAACTGCAGCTTCTCTACTGTGATCCTGGACAGCTTGTGTAGTCAAGGCAATCTCTCCCCTGCCGTACATCCGCTTCTTTCAGCTATTCCATTGATGTGCCCCCTCTCCCATTTAATCTGTCAAAATAGTGGACCAACTAAATCTGAGAATTTTCATTTCCCTTTGCATTTACTGCCAATGACTATTGCATTTAATTGGAATCACATTATCTCTGGAAGACGGATGATGACTCTCCAGGACAACCAACCAAAATCCCTTGTCTCACACAGCTTTGATTTGATCTTCTCAGCATAAGGTTCAATAGGAAAGAGGCTTCCCTGACATAGATGGAAATCAGTGTCGATGCAGAAAGACTGCATGGCCAGGCAAGACAAGTCACTTTGGGGATTTGCTGTCTTCTTTGCCTGGCTCCAGATAGGCCAATAGCCTAAGCCAGCCCACCTGTTGGCATGCATCTGCTGACTGGCCATCCAAGCCCACTTAACCAGGTGCTCAGGTACCAGTAAACTACCCAAACAGAAGGATGCTCAGTGCCAGTAAACTACCCAATCAGAAGGACCAAGGACATCATCAACCGTAGGTTTCTTAAGGTGAAAGTCCAAAGATACTTGGGTGTCATCCAATTTGGGTTCCTCACAGATCACACCTATATGTGGTCCAAGCTCTCACCTGCCACCTAGGGATCAAAGAAGTGCAATGGATTATTCAAGCCGACCTTGGAGCAAGTACACTTAAGGCAGTAATTCTCAAACTTTTTAGCACTAGGACCCACTTTTTAGAATGCCACTGGAAGTGATGTCATGGCTGGAAGTGCAAATAACTTGGGTTGTTTCTCAGCTATTTTCCAATAGCAAAGTGAACCAGAAAGAAAAAAGCCTATTTACAACCTTTACACAAGCAAAACAACCACACAGCACTACCCCTTTCCAGCATCCCATCTTCCCATATTTTCATTGATGTCTTCTCTAGGTTCTTCGCAACCCACCTGAGATTGGCTCATGACCCACAGTTTGGGAACCGCTGACTTAGGGAATAGTGAAATCCAAATATACTGGGGCAGCAGTTCACAAACTGGGGGTCCATAGCCCAATTTTTGGTGGTTTGCGAAATGACAGGGTAAATTAGGCTATGTGCATCAAGGGTTAAACAATCTGCGACTTGAGGGGACCACTGCTGCCCAATCACTATTTTAGCCACAGAGACGTGAATGGCTGTTAAGCGAAACTTATTTTCAGGTGGGTCCTTATGGTGAAAAGTTTGAGAACCCCTGCACTAGGGAATTGTGTTTGCTTGCAAGTTTCCTTGTAATTATCCCCTTCTCCTCTTCCTCATAATCATCACCTAATCACGTTCTGGGTAAGATATGTACCAAGGCATTGCCAATACTCAGGCAGCGAGAAGAATTTTTCCAAAAGGGCAGCCTGAATTTACCTCAGGGTTCTGAAGCATTTTTGTGAGTGGGGTGCAAACTGGCAACACTATTTGCATGCAAATGTAGACGTTCTGTGCTTTAATCTTATGTGTCACTCATCTTTCCACTGATTCTAAGTACCTTCAGCCAAAAAAAAAACTATCTTCTAAAAGAGATATATAGATAACAGCACAAAGAGAAAATGCACTACTTGGAGGCAAACTCACTCACCAAAGAATATGAGAAGGCTCTCTGTTTAACAGACAGAAAGACAGATACTGACCTGAGATTGTTGGAAAAGGAAACACTTCTGTGGATTTAATCCACAGGCCAGGAGAACAGCAGTGATGTCTAGGATGCTCTCACGCAGAACAGTGGGCTCCCGCGGTATTGTGAGCGAGTGGAGGTCGACAATGCTGTATAACACAGAGCTGCATTCTTCCTGTAGCCTCACCCAATTTGTGATAGCACCAAGGTAGTTTCCCAGGTGAGGGATCCCAGTTGGCTGAATACCCGAAAAAATCCTTTTCAGGCCTTTATTCTGTAACCAAAGCACAGTTCATTGTTATGTGCATAGCAAATGAATACCAGTAACAAAACAATATGACTGCCTATGTTCGTATCTGCAAACTGGGGCACATGCACAATACACATTGGGTTGTGTGTCATTCTTCTGGAGGAAGCAACTCACCACAGTACCCCTGCTCATTCTAAGGTACCCCAGCACTTCTTTGGGTTCACAAGCTCTCCCTCATTTCCACAGGGCATTGACAGAACAACTTCCCAGTAGAATGGGCCCTCTCAACTCCTTTTCCACAACAAGCCTGATCTATTGTTCCAAGGTTTATCTAACCACAGAGTGGTTCCTCATTTTCAGGGGCAGATATGATCACTCCGAGTACAATGGCGCATGCTGAGGCATATGCATGAAACATGGATAACGTAGCCACATCTTTAAACAGTCCCACACTTTTCTCTTTGACTCTGAAATGGATAGTAAGTGTACATGGGGTCTTAAAGATCAGAGTATGTCACCCAAGCCCAGGTTTTTTGTGGGGCAACTCCAGGATACTTGCCGCATTAATTGTGGTAATGACAGAAATATACCCAGAACTTCATCCGAGAATAGCTACATGGCACACTCATTCACTCACTCTCATTTATCTGCAAAACTATATGCCTTTTCTTTGTTTAAATACATATGCTCTCCTCAAGACCTTTGGCTCAACTCCAATTGAGACTAAAGCCTAAATAAGTGCAACTGCATTTGCTTATATAGCCATACTTTGCTGGCCCTGACTCTCTCTTATTCCTTTCTTTGCCTTCTAGCTCCTGCACTGTCTAAATTTCAACTGTAAGCTCCATGGGGCAGGGACCTGACCTTTTGCTTCTGCTACACCAGAACGTACAATCATGGTGCTTTGTACAATAATATGCACATTAAGAAAATTGGACTACAAAAAAAAGCCTGTAATCATTATACGGGGACTGCTTGTGTTCTTCCCTAAAATCAGTCAATACAAATGTGGAAACAGAATCCTGTTTCCACATTCGTATTGACTGATTTCAGGGAAGAAGGCTGAGAGCCAAAGGATGGAGTCACCCGATTTTAAAATATTTTAAAATACAGCAAAACGCTAGAAATGTGTTGTACTGTTCAAAGGCTGAAGGTCCAAGCACAATTACTTGTGGGTAAGGCTCCCTGCCTAGACTGGAAACTTCTTCTAAGTAAGCGTACACAATATCAGGCTGTTAAATTCCAGAAACAGCTGAGGAGGTTATGTGGCTAAAACCTGCAGAGAAAATAGGGTTAAGAGTCAAGAGAGTTTTGTAAGGTCTCACAAAACCTCTTAATACTGTAGCATCGCCATTTCCACCTCTGGTTATTAGATTTCTTCTCACTAGCCCTTTCACACCAGGGTTTCCAGAATGTTTTTCAGACATTAACCGTCTTCCTTAGTCCCATGCGAATCAAGTATTCTTGTTGACACAAGAAGGAAACCCTCAAGTATGATCGTCTAAACAGAGGCACATTATTCAGGGAGGCTTTTTGAAAAATCTCAGATATAACCGAGTATTAGGCTTTTTTAAAAAAGAAGCAGCTTAAATCATCAATCATAAGTGAGCCCTGACAGTGGCATCTCCTAGAAAGGCAAGCAACTATCTGGGTGGTCCCTCTAACTCTAGTCTCCATTGATGTGAATTGTTACGCAAAGCTTATGGGCAGGTTCAAGACCGCAGTGGAATAAAATTTTTGCTAGAAAAAAATCCACAAGATCCGTTTCTCACTGTGACAACTAATAAAAACCTAGGGCAGAATTGCACAGTACCAGAAGTCAAGGGATGATGCCAGTGAAAGCAGTTTCTTTTGCCCAACACTCGCCCTCTCCCCATAACATGTAGTAGAGTCTCTCATCAGCATTACCCCATTCCTCCACCACAGGACAGAAACTGCTGCAGACTGCGGGTGGGAGAAGCACACCGCAGGATGATATCATGAGATGGCAAGTTTTACAAGGCATCATGGTGAGGAAGCATCCAACAGGGAGGTGACATTTTCAGAGGCAGGCCCACATTTCTGCTGGCACGCAGTTCTGTCCTTAAAGAGATGCCCCTGGGCTTTTACACGCACACCCCCAGCAGAATCATTTTTAGTCTTTGCCCTTGAACAACAGGCTGCCGTATCATACCAAACTCCACTTTTGAAACTCTTCTCAATTCACCCCTGCAAATTGAGCAAAGCAGCAAAGTGGTGTCCTCTTATAGTTAGCAAGGGGAGAGAGCAACTGTCCCTCTTCACCCCTTGCAATAGTGTTTTTTTCCAGTTGCTTTTGTTGGTGTCTCTTCTGTATGTATTTATTTTAAGACTGTGAGCCCTTTGAGCAAAGGGAACAATTTGACTTATTTTACTATGAAAACCGCTTTGTGACCTACTCTTGTTGAAAAGCAGCATATATGTATTCTTAATAACAATGACGACGATGATGATCATGGTACTTTCGCACAGTCACTACATGTGTGACCAGTGTACTCTGAACATCGGGTCCTTCCCAAGAAACTGGGATATTCAGAGGCATTTCCTCAGTATGTGGGCAGTCCCTAAAAGGGCTGCCTTTTGTAGCTGCATAGCCGAGATTTCCATGAGTTTGAGCGTTTTAAGATGTTGCTTAAGTTTCCTTGGGACTGCGCCCAAAGCTCCTATTACGATTGGCACAACAGTCACCTTCTTTTTCCATAACTGTTCTACTTCAATTTGCAAATCCTTGTATTTTGTGATCTTTTCAAATTCCTTTTCTTCCACTCGTGCATCTCCTGGTATCATTATTATCCGTATTATCCTTATTATTATTATTAGCAAAAGCAGGTTATGATGCAGCACAGCAATACTGTTGGTGGCAGAGCCGTTGCTCAGTGGTAGAGCACATGGTGCACATTCTGAAAGGTCAATCCCCAGCACTCCAGTAAACAACACAGGAAGCAGGGCTGGAAATATTTCCTCTCGGCCTGTGACCCTGGTCAGCCACAGCTAGTCAGAGAAGACAGCGCTGAACTACATAGACAAGTGGCCTGGGTCAGTATCAGGTAGCATCATGTGCTGACTCCCAAGGAAGCTGGGGCACTGGCCTGCCCGAAAAATGTTGTCACCAGTGTCCTTGCACAAGGCTGGTCTCGAGGAGAAGAGGATACAGTTTCACCAAAGGTCTGTCAATTAAAAGGCGCACTACGACAAACTGCCAAGGGGTGATCATGCTGAGAGCACAACCCCAAAATGCACCTAAAATACTCCAGTCCACAACCCATTGTGGGTACTTCAATAACAAAAAGATATTGGCAGCCTGGAAAGAGTTCAGAAGGAAACAACTGAAATGATTAAGTGCCTGGGAACAACAGGCTTGCGGGGAGGGGGAGAGATTAAAAGAATTACATACGTATAGCTTAGCTAAATTACCACATTTTTGAAAGTTTGCTTTCTTCCATCCCAGCCTCGCAGGCTGACCAGTCTCCCAGAGACTCAGGCTGTCAAGGTTTGATCTATTACACTTCAAACATTCCAATATAACCCTGAAATCAACTGGAAATATTTTTATTTAAAATATTCTCCATGTGCCAGTGTTTAAAGCAGAGAAGACGACGTGCAGTATTACTCCTAGGACTTCCAAATGAGAATACTCTTTTCTCTATCAGGTTCTGCAAATCACAGACATTATCTCCGCCAGTCTTCAGCATCAGGGAAACAAGTCAGCCGAACAATTAAAGGCTGCAGCAGAGAAATAAAACATCATATGCAGAACTAGTTATATTACTCTATAAGTTGAATTGCAAATGGTATTTGCGGTACATCTGTGGAAAAGGTGTCTTCCTTCCCCCCTCCCGCATATCCTTTATAAAAATACTGAGCTGAAATTGGAATCTGATGAAGGAAATTGCAGATGCTCTAACACAGGACAATTGGGAGCGATGCTCCCTGAGCACAGTTTAAGAGGTTTAGGATAAGAGAAAGCACAAACTAAGAAGAAATAACTTGCTCCCTCATGCAGAAATTAACAAAACGTTAGCCAGTAAATACGAGCAACAACTAATAAATGTGTCGAAGAATAATAAATGGCGGCAACAATACATTTTGAGAAACTGGATAGCAAGTGGGAAACAACAGGTTAAATGATGCCCTGATTGATTAAAAGATCCAACTAGAATTTTTTTGAAAATGTTCAATAGAAGTATTAGATAATATTTCAAAACACCAATAGCTTCCAATGGACAGACTATCTGGCGACGTTTTAAATCCAAGACCACTGATTTTATTTACTAGCATTAAACTTGCAAAAATTAAACATGGGTAGTATATTTTAAACCTTAAAATCGATGTGTTGTAATTAAAAAAATAAAATTGCTTTAAAATTAAAATTAAATTAAATTAAATTAATACAGCCACCTTGAGCACTTCTGTTGTGGAACTGGGGGGAAGCAGAGTATGAATTCTCAGATTAAAAACATCCTAAAACTGATTTCATATCTATTAGTCTAGGAAAGGTAAAATGATGTAATTATAGAAGGAAATAAGAGAGAAATTCTTCTAATACCAGGAAAGAAAGTCTCAGATCAAATTCTTGGAATGGGTATAACAAAATGGATATATAGGGCAGATTATTAATAGTTCTAGACAAATAGAAGTGATATAATGAATTTCATAATTGTGTTGATCATCTGTCTTAATGAATCATAATAATATAGTATTTGTCTGGTTTTTTGATACATTGTTAATAAATATATATTATATATATTCTGGACAGTAGAAAGCATTTCACTTAAGTGACAAAATAAAGAAAAATGAGAATTCTGGAATCCTAGTTCTAAAAACCACACATAGAGCACTGGCCTTTTATAAGATTTGTTCCCTGTTTATTCACCCTGCAAGAGTCAGAAGGCAGCATAGCAGGGAGTTCAGCCTGGTGTCATGAAATCATGGGGCTGGAATGTGCTTTAGTGAAAGTCTGAGGTCAGGACATCAGAGCTGCACACTCTAAAAATGAGTTACTAAAAGATTTTCTTTTTACATAGGGGAAAATATAAGTCACAAGAAGTGCAAAGTCAAACTGCTGGCACTCAGCACTTTTGTCCAGCACAAATGCCTTTCACACTTACGAATCCTGCAGAGTGTACTTTGAAGACCGGTTCATCTCTGCTTTATGCAAACAAGAGGCACATGACTTATCAGAAAACAGCAACAAGTTCACAATACAAGCTAATTCGTTACTGTGGGAACACAGTATTCCTATCCCCACACATGACCTGCAAGACGTTCTAGGGGGACACCAAGAACTCGCTAGGGATGAGCAGGTGCTTGCACTTCCACTGCCCCATTATATAGGTGCATTTCAGCTGGCTTCACTGCAGCGCTTCCAAAACCTCTTAGCACCAGGACCCAAATTCCAAAGGACAACCCATTGTGACCCACATATCTGTCTATCACCATGTCCCTGCATTGTACTCTCCGTCCTTTCCCACCACCTATCTGGGTAAGAGCCCTGTCGGCCACAGCCCATCCGGCGGGTCCCACATCACCAGGACAGGGTAGAGGCAGCATCCAAGCCTTCGACTCTAGCGCTCCTGGTGTATCGTCAGCGGAAAGCAAGCTGCTGTGGTCTTGTTCTGCCTCAACGGACCTTTTCATGACCCACCAAAAGTCAGCAGCCCACAGTTTGGGAACCACTGCTTTACCAAATTAATACCTGGTTCTTATACAAGGTTTTCAGCTTTAACCCAAACATCTACACAGCCCTCAAAACTTCCCCTGCATCCTTAACAGCAGCAAAGCCTTGCCCTCCAATTACCGCGGCACTAACAGAGCAGTCCTAGGTGTGCCTACTCAGAATTGACTACTGTTGAGTTTGACGGGGCTTAATTCCAGGAAAGTGTGTATAGGACTGCAGCTGAAGAATGCGTTTCAAGGAGGAGGGAGTCTGCAGATGTTGGCACAGAAGTAGGGCCAGTAAAAACAAAAAGGAGGCAACACTGTCTTTTTGCATGCTTCTCATTCATCCACCTCACTGACTTATCAAGTCAGTGCAAAACAAATAAAAAGCCCACCCAAAAAAAAAAAAATCACTGATGCAGAGGAATTCTCAATGAAAAGGCTACATAATACGTAATACACACAGTACTACTCGGCCACAGTGCATCTGCCTCGCAATAAATCTTTTTTTTTTTAAAACACCGTTACAATTGCATTCTGCTTGCAAGCAAAGTGAAAATCTTCCATCCAACACAATTACAGCCGGCATTAACTGTCTGTATTTTTAAAGGAGGGTGCCCCAAAATTCTGTAATGAGATCTCAGCTGATTGAACTGGTGTACGTTTTGTGCGGCGGGCTCCAGTTTACAGATATTTCCTTGGAACAGACCAGATAAGATATGGCCGAGGTCTGCAAACCTAATTGTAACTACAGGGGAGTGTGTGTGTATGTGTGTGTGTACCCACTTGCATATACTGTATTTGTGAGAGAGGGAATGAACACAGGAAGAGAGGAGCGAATCGCTGCTGACATGCGAGACAAGGAAGATTGATGGTTTCCCTCTCTAGTTTTCCCCACTGTGAAGGCATACAGGGGGTGGAGAAGGGGACGAAGAAGCCGCTGTGCCCGGCGACAAAGCAAGCTGCTCCGCTCAGACCACTTCAGCTCTGATTAATGAGGCGGCAGCAACTCAGGAAGCGGAGAAGAACTGGGCTCGGGATTTCCCCCGGATTCCACAGCGCGTTCTGCATGGCTTTAGTTGCTTGCTAGTTAAGCGTTTCCAAGCCGGTCAAAGAAAGATAAACTCCTGTAATACAGAAGGGCAAGAGAACCTCTACTCTTACAAATGCTTACCTTGAATCAAAGAATGCGAGGTCTGAATCCGTTCGCAAACATGGTTCAAATAAATGGCATACGTGGAAAATGCACCACTTTTTAGAGGCACAACACGGACAGAAAGGCTTGGAAAAAGCCTCCGCTTTAAATCAAGCTTGTCAGTGAGCAGATACCCCATTTCTGTACTTTTCTCCAGTGATTGCATTCTAGGATCACCTCCTTACATGCTTATCGAGTCACATATATGCAGAAAACAGACAAATAATCAGCTACAGGTTTTTTTTGGGGGGGGGGGACTCCTCCATATTAAACATTCTTTGGCTTGGGGGTAAAAAAGTCCTGTGAGCTTAAGTGCAAGTCGTAACCAGGTCTGCGGAACTGAAAGGAAGCACACTCTGGCCTCTGCCATCAGTCCAAGTACGATGTTCTTCTGGGAGGTTGCACCGTCAGCATCTCCAGATGAGCATCACAGTAAAAGGGAAGACCACTGACCAGAAAAAGAGAGACCACAAAGAGCTCACTTCCCCTATCCGTGCTAGAAAAGAACACTCTGCTCCAGCTGCCTATAAGTGAAAGAATGAGGAAGGCCTATTGGTCAACGAGCTGCTGGGGCACTACTAGCTGATAAAATACATGTAGACCAGTGTTATTCAAACTGTGGGTCAGGACCCACTTGGTGGGTCGCGACCTGATGTCAGGTGGGTTGAGGAAAGCTGGGAGCAGCCATCTTGGAAACTGCAGACCTTACTCTTGCTATATAATATAATATATTCCTTAAAATATATTCCTTTTGTGAGTGTTAACAGTTCAAATTTTCATGTGAGTTTTTTTTAAATTTTGTTTTTACTTCTGTGCTTTTACATAATATGCTGTCCTAATCTTGCTTTCTGTCAAAGATGTTTCATGGTTGTGTATTTGCTTCAGTCCAAGAATGCTAGTTTGCATCCTAGGAGTGTCATTTGATTGCATCACACTGGCAGCACTTTCTGCTTGATGATGGCACTTCTGGCTATGACCTCACTTCCAGGTTAATGTCATCACCTCCAGTGGGTCCCAACAAGAGTGCCATTCTAAAAAGTGGGTCGTGGTCTAAAAAGTTTCGAGAACCATTGATGCCGACCATTATGCAATGATGCCACTGAACAGCCCTTTGCGTTGTAATAAATATTTTAAAACCTGTGCTTTCATGCAGACTTTTCAAACAATTTAAAATAATAATAAAATAATAATACACGTAGTTATATACCGCCTTTCTTAAGATCACTAGATTTCTCTAATCTGTAACCCAAGGCGGTTTACATAGGCAGACTTTTTATTCACAAACCCGAAGGTTTTTACAATATACAGAATTGTTCTGACTTTCAAGAACAATACTCATACAGATCTTTCTTTCTGGATTTAGCCTTCTTTCTTAGCCACCCGTCTGTCTTCTGCTGGCTGATAAGAGGCTTCCCTGCTCCCACCAGAGACGCAGTTGACTTCAGCACACTCCTCCTCCCATAAGGCAGCTGGAACTCAGCTTTTAATCAGCTGCAGTTTGCAAGGTCTGCTGCTCACAGAGACATCTGGTAGTCTCGAGCTCACGACCTTCAGATCTTCAGCTGTTATCTTCGGGCAAACGGAGGCATTAACCCTCTCGGCTAAGTCTTCTGCCTCCGTTCAAACTTCCATACAGACTGACTGTATGTAGTACAGCCATATGCAGGTACTGACTTAGGGCCCAATCCCAGCCAACTTTCAGGTGCTGGGGCAGCCACAATGCAGCCTTGAGAAAAAGGAACAAACATGCCCTTATCTGGAGGAAGCTTCAGTGACTGCTCCCCTACCACGGGATGCAGCCCGTGCCCTACTGGCATGGCTGCACCAGTGCTGGAAAGTTGGATACGATTTGGCTGTTAGTGTAGTTTAGTTTGGTTCACACACTTCTTTTCCTACACAAGTCTCATCTGGTCCTCAGTCACAGGCATGCTCTAATACAACGATTTTCAGCCTTTTTAATATCAAGGCACATGGACAAGATGTTAAAATTGTCAAGGGACACCATCAGTTTTTTTGACAATTGATAAGGCACACTGTGCCAGCAGTAGGGGGTTCACATCCCCCAATGGTCCTACTAATAAATGACCCTCCCCCAAACTCCCACAGCACACCTGGGCACCATTCACAGAACACTGGCTGAAAATAGCTGCTCTTCTACCTAAACTTTTGGTGTTCCCTAAACTTTTTATAGCTGGAGCACAATGTTGTCGGAAGCAGACTTGCTTCATTGTATACTCACTGTCCATGCAATTGTGGAATAGCCGAGTTACTATTAGCACAACATGCAAAGCAGCCTTATTCCAAGTCAGACCATTGGTCCCTCCAGTTCAGTATTGTCTACATAGCACAACAGCAATTCTAAGCCAGCAATTTTCAACTCTTTTCATCTTCCAGCACACTGAGAATGTATTAAAACTGTCAAAGCACACCATCAGCATTTGACAAGGTACACTGCACTGCTGGCAGGGGGGCTTACATCCACCGATGGCCCCTCTAATAAACGACCCCCAAACTCCTGTGGCACACCTGCGAACCGTTCTTGACACACCAATGTGCCACGAAACAGTGGTTGAAAATAACTGCTCTAAGCTTTCAACGCTATCTGGAGATAAAAAGGTAAAGGTTTCCCCATGACCGAACGGTCTAGTCGTGATCGTGTAGGGGGCGGTGCTCATCTCCGTTTCTAAGCCTATAGAGCTGGCGTTTGTCCAAGGACAAGCCTCCGTGGTCATGTGGCCAGCATGACCATACGCCGTAGTGCACGGAACGCCATTACCTTCCCACCGAAGTGGTCCCTATTTATCTACTCACACTTTTAGGTGCATTCAAACTGCTAGGTTGGCAGGAGCTGGGTCAAGCAACGGGAGCTCACTCCATTGCGCAGTATCAAACTCCCAACCTTCCGGTCAGAAAGCTCAGCAGCAGCGGCTTAACCCACTGCACCACCACGTCCCTATCTGGAGATAGCAGGGATTAAACCTGAGGTCCTTTGCATGTAACCACTAAAATGCACATGCCTCCTGGAGGCTCATCACCCAGTCACAGACAGGATTTGGGAATAAGACAAAGGCTTTGAATACTTCCTTGCATACTTCCTGGATTATGCCAAGAAATCCATGCATTTCCCTAGGCTGCAATGTGAAGCACAGTTCTGTGGGAATAAGTCCTATTGGGGCTTACTGCTGAACAGACATGCACAGGACTGTGCCTGCAAAATCATGCTGTCCCTCAAAAGCGAGAGGTGAAGGGAACTCAATGCTACAGAGGCTTTCCCTATTCCAAGACAAAGAAGGCAGAACTTAAAAGTTTCCAAGCCATGAGTGCGTCCCAGCAGCTTGAGAATCACTGATTCAATCGTGAGCTTCCAAAGGTATATAGTGGCTCATATTCAAACCAGCTGGTCTAATTCAATAATTTACTTGACAGAAGGCATGTCAATAGGGCAGTTTCATGCTGGATTAACGCACTCAATTTATACCTTCAATTGTTACTTAAAACAGTTCAGAAATCTAGAATAAAGATCACAGTTCAGTATAAATAAAAGAAGAAAAGGTTTGGGAATTAAAAGGGTATCAATGCCCTGTATGCCACATCCAAGTTGAAATTCAACCAATTTAAGCATGCACAGTAAAAAAAAAAAAAGTAAACAAATGGAAAAAGTTTAAGTTCTGGAAAAAAAAGAATCATTTTTTTTTTGAGGTTTCACCGTAAGCCCGGAAACTTTTGTTTGCCCAAGTTTGGAAGCTGCAGGACAGCCAGTTACACATTTCGAAATCTTGGAGGTCTGTGCGGCCATGAGAATTTGATGCCAAGAGTTATAGTCGAATTCCATTAAGGCTAGAGGTGGGTGAAAATGGTTTTATTTTTTTCCACAAATTTTGATATTTTCCAAGGCTAGAAGTGCAGAAAGTGAAGTCTTTATTTTTTATTTTTAATAAATTACATTATAATTGCTTTAAAAGTGTAGGTGGTATCGTGTCAACAGGTGTAGCCACATGCATGTAGAGTTGCTGGAGTAGGGGTGCACAAACGTTTTAGAGGCCCTAGAGCAGGGGTGTCAAACTCGTTTCATTCATGGCGCATGCTGAAGGCAGTGACATCATTAAGCAGATAAGGGCCAGAAATAAGAGCTTTGTTCTCAAACAGAAGCTCATTAGCTGCAAATAACAGAAGAGAAAACGTGCAAATCTTGTTCAAAATAGGAGCAAGCCAAAGTATCACAGTGGGAGAGCCCAGTTATGAAGGACGGCTTGTTTAACCCTTGATACACGGACAGTGCAATCCTAGAGAGGGCAGAGTGCTGACGCAATGCTGTTGCGTCGGCTGCTCCGCCATTAGCGCCGACGCGGGAGCACCTAGCAGCACCCCCGCATCAGCGCTAAAGCAACAGGACCGGCGCTGCTGGCAGGTCTGGTCCTGTTGCGCCTGCGCAGCGCTTCCCTCGCATTGGCCGAAGCCGGCCGGTGCAAGGGATTCTCTGTCCCGTATTGGGACGGGGATCGGTGGGAGACGGGACTCGGGAGAGACCTGGGCGGGCTTGCACCATACGGCTGCGCTGTCTCTTCGGATCTGTGCCCACTCTTTAGCAGGTACAGATCCGAGGAGCACGTAGGGGAGGTTGAAGCCTCTCCTACGGTAAGGGAGCGCACGCTCCCTTGCCTTGGGGAGGCTCCAGCCTCTCCTAAACAGTGTCGGATATGGCGCTGGCCCGTCGGCCTCGCCAGTCCAGCGCTGCTTAGGATCGCACCCGTAGTCTAATCTGCTCTGTCAGTTTTGTGAACCACCAAAAATTGGGTAATGATTAGGGGTGGGGTGGGGTTTCTCCAAAATTTCTTGATTAAAATAACAAATTGCAGTGTTATGTGTTTGTATCCAAATTTTATTGCAAATTGAACAAACAGCGCAATAAATGGCCCTACAAAGGCAAACAATTACTGGCATGCACACATCCCAGCCCAACACTGATCTAAATTTGTATCAAACTCTGTCAAAATAAGCAAAAGCAGTGTTTTTTGCATTTTGATCTCAATTTCATTTTATGAAGCGTTTTCAGTAGAAATCATCATTATTTAGCATTCTGTGTTGATCACCAAAAAAAACCTTCCCTAGTCCAGGACTCACAGTTTGGGAACCACTGTATTAGAGAATATGCAGGGGTATTTAGAGAATGGTTTTATTTTTTCACAGATTTTGGGGGGTTGTTTTTTACAAAAATAAGAAGTGCAGAAAGCAATGTTATGTATTTTTTTTTTCAGTACCACTAAAAAAAACGCCATCACTAACTATGGCATTTTCATTCCCTCTGTTTTAATCCATTGTAGTTCAAGTTACTTTAGAAGCTGGAGAATTGTAAAGTTAGGCATCAATAGACCTGCTCTCCTTGCGTGACACTGGCTTAAATGGCTATTTGCTGTGGCAGCCAAACAGATCTCTACATTTGGAAGACACATGCCTAGGTAACCAGATTCAAAGGCGATTGCCTTCATGACTTGCTAGTAAGCTTCCAACTTCTGTTGTTCACAGAACCTGCTGTTGTAAGCCTGCTGATGTTTACAGAACCAACTACATAGACCTGTGGTCCAATCCAGCATGGCTCTCAGGTGCACATACTGTATACCTCTGACATATACCACTAAAAGCCATTTGAAGAACAAGCATAGAAAGGCATAGTCATTTATCTTTTGGATGTGCATTTCGTATCTCTTCTGTATTTCAAAACTAGCAATGCAATTTTTCAAAATCTAATCTCAATAGAATCTGAAACACATGAAGATAATCTTGGGACAATTCTCAGATCTACTATTTTATTGAATGTTTTATTAGTCAAAAATGCTTTAGCACAGTTTAAAGGTATTTTGATAGATTACCAATAGAAACACTAGATCTAAAAAGACATTTTAAACAACGTTTACTGCTAGATCAAATTCATATTGAGTAATTATCTGTGCTTATTTATAAATAGTCCACCTTCTCTGAAACACATCAGTCAGACTCCTTGAATCTCTCTCAGCCTAAAATATTGCATGACCTTCTCCATTACCACAGTGTCCCAAAACCTTAATAACCAGCTCTTAATCCCAAGAACTAAAGGTACTTTCCAAAAACTATTTTGTTCCGGGATTTGATCTTTCAAAGGAATGACTATCTGGATATACGCCAGTAACAACAATTCTGAAGTATCAGGTATTCAATGACCTGTTACTTACTAAAACACAGACAAAATTTCTGCCCAATATCTTTAATTTGTGAACACCACAATAACTGGGTGCCCACTACAGACCCCCCCCCATCCACAGTGGGTATATTTCTACTGCTATCACAGGTACCCCAAATCGTGGATAGCAGCAAACCCTATACTTACGGTTGATCCATACTTGCCCTCCAAACTGCTTCCTCTTCCTGTTTGGAGGAAAAGCGCTAACAAGCAGTCAAGAAGAGGAAACAGTTTGGAGGGCAAATAGAACAAAAACATATGAGATGAGCACAATGAGGAGAATTTGTGAACTGTGGATACCTGTGGGGGGGGGTACACATATGTTCCTTTTACCCTACATTCTTTTTTACAAAGACTCAAGTCAAATTTTCCTTTTAATTCCCCAAGGGATGAGATACCACTTTAAGATTCGTAATTAGACTCTAGGGTAGCCCAATCCTATCTAGGCTGCCTGTGCTGTGATACAGAGGTGCCAAAATGGCCACTGCTGTATCCCTCCAGGCCAGGGAGGCAGCCAGAAATCTCTTCCAGGTCAGGGAACAGTTGTTTTCCCCCACCCAGTTTCACCCCTCCCCACCTTCCTGCCACTCAATGGGAAACTTACTGCTGATGGCTCCCAGGGCTCCAAAGACTAGCACGGAAGCCCAGCACCCACCCATGCTAGCACTTCCATCATTCTTGCCGCTGCAACATGCCTTACGGCACTTTCGCAACAGCCATCTCCCAGACAGCACATGGGAGACTGGCACTGGCTCGGGATATGATAGGACCGTAAGTGTAGTACGTAGCAAAAATGATAAACTTTCTTGCTAAATGAACTGCAAACGCTGTTCACATCAAAAGTATTCTAACTCTTTTTGCCCTAGTTTAATATATTTCTAAAATATTTACATCCAGTATCCTTTCAGTACCTATTATGAAGCACTTTAAATGCACAGGTCATTAACATAAAGGTAGTGCAGAACACACCTGAATGGGCATAGTCTCAGGGAACACTATACATGAATGCTCTGGCATTCTGTTGCTTTCAGGCACTGATCTAGCTATTTACCTACAAATCCTTAAGAAGTTGAAAACTATCTACTACCTTCTTCACTACCTTCTTATTATCTTTACAGCCACAGGTCAAGCACACAATGGCACCTTCTGAGAAAGGCATTCATTCTTAGAGACTTTTAAACTCCTTTCCCCTGGATATTAGCCAAAGTTCAAAGGCTGAGCATTTTCTAAAAGGCCAGCAAGCAGACCGACATCTGGTTACCAGGGACAAGCAAGGAGCATAATAACCTATATTCCCAATGGAACAATTTTATCAATATTTTGGTATGCAGTACTTATTTTTAATATTGGAATCTAAAGTTATGGGAATGCCTTTACTATGTGAGACAGAGTGAAATAAAACATTAGTTCTATATATAAGACCTCTGAATGAGAAAAAAGCAGGGAAAGTCTAAAATGATCTTTTCCTACAAACAACAACACAATTAAGACAGGCACCACAATCTTAAGGCCACTTATCTAAATCTCACTTGGAAGTAGCACCCAGGTAACACCCACGGCTTGTGGAATACTACCAATCTCCATCTGCAATGCTACAGGCATAAGTCACTCATGTACCCAGCTGACATTCCTTCCAGAAGTATCTCAAATCACTCCAATACGTATTCAGAATGGACAGTGTCAAACACTCCGGTATGACATCATTACAAACACTGGTATTTTGCTGTCATGGCAGGCAGACATATCAGCAAAAATGTTCAAGGCGAAGGTTAAGCACATTTACCCAAGGAAGTGTGACTGGCAAACTCAGCACATTTATCGAGAATTAAGTCCCGGTGAACTTGATGAGGTGTATTTCAGGGGAAATAAATAAAAAACCAGACTGTTAATTACTTGCAGGTAAGAGAGAGTGGAGATTACAAGTGCTTCCACACTACTAGGTTAACTTGGTGAACCAAGACATGGTGTAGCAAGCAAGCAGCATATTAAACAAGTTAGGATATTGGACTTAAAGGGCTGGCTGTTGTTAACCCAACCCTGACAATCCCATGATGGCTCTTGTGGGCTTTTGAAGAGCCCCACATTTGAGATCGGCTCATTCAACCATGCGATGCTAGGTTAAAACTCTCCAAACCAAAGGAAAGTTAGCTCTGCCTGGGGCTGAGAAGTTTCAGCTAGAGATCATGCCATGAGACTTGAAGAAGATGTGCAGAAAAGAGTCATTTCTCTTCTGAAGATTTACATAGTCAGCAGTGGCCTACCTAGAGGAGGAATCACAGCACTACGTTTTGCAAGCAGCAGCTCCCCTCTTCTTCAGAGACAACGTAGCCTCTTGCTATGGAGGGGCATGGAAAGACAAACAGCATCTCAACTGAGTGAAATAATATCTTTGGATCATCTCCTCAGTGAAGCATTTCCCAAGGCTGCAGGACTTCACCTAGGCTTTTCTCTCTGTTGCTTTTCTGTTCTCTTAATGGTTTTTTTTTTTCAGTGATTTGAGAATTTTCTTTCTAACCAGATGGAGAAAATAGGTGTCAAAAGATTGTTTTGCTGGACAGCTATGAAACTGCTGGAAAATTTAGAGCTTCTGAGAGTCCAGTCCTATCCAACTTTCCAGGGCGGATGCAGCTGTGTCAAAGAGGTATGTGCTGCATCCTGTGGTAGAGGTGCAGTCACAGAGGCCTCCTCAAAGTGAGGGAACATGAATTCCCTTACCTCAGGGCTGCATTGTGGCTGCATCAGTGCTGGAATGTTGGATAGGATTGGCCCCTTAAGGAGATAAGTGCAGGAGGGACTGTAGGTAAGATGCTCACCATTATATTGTTTTAACTGGAGTTTCCACTTATAATGGTACTGACATTTTCAGGACGCCTTCTTTGATATTCAGTTTCACAGGAGTCATACCTCAAATTTATCACTAACTTTCCATTCTTAAAAGAACTATGATGTTCTTGCTCATATGGCTTTTTACCGATCTGGTGCTTCTACCCACTGGGGTATTATTAGATTATTAGCTGTCAGACTAAAACAAGCACTTTAGTGCTACATTGCATGGGGAAAGGTTTCTGCAGAGACACTATTCTGCTTCACATAATCACAGAGAAGGGATTGTCTGAACCACCATACTGAAAGACGTTACAGTAATTGTATTCGTTCAGGCAAACCACCCCCAAACAATATTATGCAGAAGGGTACTGGGTGTGGTGAAAGAAGATGTACCCATATGTTCTTCCTCCACACAACACAGAGGAGTCCATGGATGCACCACCTGAAAGAGCCTCAGTGTAGCCCTATTAATTCATTACCTAGCCATGTAGAGCCAAAGCATGAGGCAAGCAAATGGAACTCAGCTATGCTCCCAATGCACTCGCTGGTCACAGTGTCTGGGCCTGTGCACATTCACAACTTGTCTATAGAGGCAGTGCCGAATACACAGAGGGCTCCTTCACACAATGTGAAATCCTGACCACCCTCCTGCAGGAAAGTGGGAAACACGGTAAGATCAGGGACATAGCCAGTGAGCCTATTGACATGTGGCTAGCTGGCATGATCCCATTTCCACCCTCCACCCCCCATACATGAGGGCTTGCATTAAGGCAGGGTCCCATGCAACTGAATCTCCCCACACCCCAGTTCTTACTTAGCTGGTAAAGCTTGATTGTGCCACTTCAGACTGCAGATGGGGGCTCACATCACTTTGTGAACCTCCATTTTAAAAAAAAAAGTTCCCAGACATCAAGAGGAAATCTTGACTTGCTTTGACTTGCAAGTGCCAACGTAAAAATGATGCTTTTATCCCACCCTTCCAGCTTACACGATCTCCTTCCTTTTATCCCCACAGACAGGATACACTAAAAGATAATAATTGACCCCTGGCCAGAGGCGTTTCTACAGGGATGGCTGAGCTCTAAGTGTTGCAAGAAGCCTTACCCTGTCATGTAAATCCCTCCTCTCCCTTGCTGCTGTAGCCAGTAAGCAATGCCAAGATGTTGCTGTTCCCTGTGAGGATTGGCTAAAACGGTGCAGGAGAGGAGTGATTTCCACTGCAAGGTAAGGCTTCTTGCAAGACTTAGAGCTTTGCCATCCCTGTAGAAACGCCACTGCCCCTGGCCACTCCATACGCTCTGGGGCAGGGAGCAGCAGTTCCCGAACTCTCTAGCAGCAACACCACGCTGACTTCCTATTGGATCACCCCCTTACCTAGCTGATCAGCAAGAAAGGAAATCAGTGAGCTATAACTCGGAGGAAGGTCAAGCAGGTTTTTGAGCAAGCGCGGAGGGAAGGACCAGGCTAGTGGGCGAGGGAGAGAGCCGCCGCCGCCACCCGCTATCCGTCTTCCTGTACCGGCAAAGCCGTGAGACTGTCCTGCCTGCTCCTGCGCCAACGCTGCCTAACTCCGCGAGACGAAGACACCAGATCCCAAATCGAGCTGTTTTACACTGCCGCGTCTCCTCCTCTCCCTCCCGCGACTGTGCAGGGACCGAGTTACCTGCGCGAGCTGAAAAGTCCGAATGGACGAGATGGGCGCCGCCATGTTGGAAGCCGCGGAGAAGTCAGGTGATGCTGCGCCTGCGCGCTGCAGTCATCCAGTCCTGCCTGTTCCCTCCCCCCGGTGCTTGAGTTTGACTTAGTGAGATCGCGGAGCCAGAAGTTAGCAGTGGACTCGTTCGTACATGCTTAGAGGGCAATGCTATGGGTGCTTATTCAGAAGGGAGTCCCATTATATCAATAGAGCTTATTTCCACAGGAAAGCGTGAATAGATTGCAGTGGGAAGTAAACCCCATTGTGGCTACTCAGGAAAGCGCGCAGCCATGGACAGTCCTGCTTTTAGCACGCCGCTTTATCTCTTTTAAAAAGTGCTGTACACTCCGCTGGAAGCAAGCCCCTTTGACTCAGTGGGGCTTATTTGCTTCTGAGTAGACGCGTCCGAGATTGTGTTGCCAGTCATGCAACTTTCCAACCATTAGGATTACTGGTTTGAGTGCTGTTCTTGGTGCCGCCCACTTTGAAAGCAGTTTGGTGCAATAATACCGTGAAATCACGTTGACCGCTGAAACATTTCACGTATAGTAGCGAGCATCAACTCTCAGAAGCGTCTTTTCACAGATGCGACTATGGAAGGAAGACTCCACATTCTATGAACGCAGGTGCCAACTTTTGAGTCAGCGTTTCTTTAGCCTTGGAAATAACACAAACACATTTGTTATGTACAGTTGATTCAAATCGCTCTTTGTGGTGTGAAAAAAAATATATTTCTTTTTATGAGCCTCAGTGGCAGAATAAAGGAAATATCATTACCTGTGTGCTGCATATGCTCATCCCACTATTGCCTCTGATAAACACGATGGCATACGGAGGCAGATCTAAGGGAGGGCAAAGCTCTAAGTTTTGCAAGAAGCCTTACCTTGCAGCGGAAATCACTCCTCTCCTGCACCGTTTTAGCCAGTCCTCGCAGGGAAAAGCAACATCTTGGCGTTGCTTACTGGCTACAGCAGCAAGAGAGAGGAGGGATTTACATGACAGGGTAAGGCTTCTTGCAACACTTAGAGCTTTGCCCTCCCTGTAGATCCGCCTCTGTACGTAGGAGAGGTCAAGGGGGACAAATATTCTTGGGCGCCACCCTGCTGGGGGCAGCACCACAAACCCCTAGTCAAAAACAGATTTGTCAGCATTTTGTAAATGCAAAGCTGAACAGTAAACCCGATTTGGGAGGAGAGGAAGAACAGCGGGACAAAATAAATGTGTGCTATAAAGCACGGGCCATCTTGTTTCTATCATACCACTTTCATTTCCTTTAAAAACTAGTCTTTGCTCATGACCCTTGTAGTCTACAAGTAAAGATTAAGAGAGAGGTAAAACATATGTAAAGAAAAGGGAGGAGGAAATGATGGAAACAGCTGGTTTGAAAAGGCAGCAGGTAAATGTAAAGCTAACCTGAGAAAGCCATTACAGAACATAGCTAATATTTGGCCAAACTTGAATTTTAGGCACAATATTTTATGATTGCCATTCTACCTTTTCCCCAAATATATAGAATGTGCAGAGAAGTCCTCACATCCTATACCCCCAACCACATACTCTAAGCAGGCGGTTGCAGACAAGAATCTGGACGGAGGTTTTCTCAGCAGTTTCTGACATTTCAGAATCAATAACTTAGGGCACAATCCCAACCTGGAATTAGGCCGGCACAGTTACCCCAGCCAAGGTTGGCCAGCACAAGGGACATCGTAAAATGCATTTGGGCCACTCTAAGAGTCAGGGAGGATGGTGTACGTATATTGTGTTGGCCTCTCTGACTCCAAGAGTGGTCCAGAGATATTTTACGGTGTCCCTTGTGCTGGCCAAACTTTGCTGGTCTAACTGTGCCAGCCTAATTCCAGGTTAGGATTGCACCTTTATTTGGATCAACCAACGTTTACCATTTGACATGCGAGCATTCAAGTTATATGGAACATTTTCTCAGGCTAGATGTTTAAAAAAAAAATGTAAAAAGATGGGGACAAAGCTATGTCTTTGGGAAGGGCTAGTCTTAAAATTAAAAGAAATTGTGGGAAAGGCTTATGTTTCGGGAGCAGGGAATAGGAGGTAAATATTCTTAGACTTGGCCCCCCCTGTTTAAGGCTGCACCCCTAAGCACACTTGCCAAAGAGTGAGTCCTGAGGAGCTCAGAGGAATTTCTAAGGGCATAATCTTAATCAACTTTCCAGCACTGACATAGCTGTGCCAGTGGGGCATGTGCTGCATCCTGCAGTTGGGGGAGGGGCAGTAAGGGAGGCCTTCTCAAGGTAAGGGAATGTTTGCTCCCTTACCTTAGAGCTACTTTGCCCTTATTCTGGTGCTGGAAAGTTGGTTAGGATTGCGCTCTAAGAAACATAATAGGACTGTGGTACATATGGAGGGGGGGATCAGCTTTTTTTCTGGATCATTTAAAGAAAAATTGAGGTAGAACCTAAAAATGTGGGGCGGACCCATCACTTCAGGTTGCCTGTAATTTGAGCCTGGCATCTGCAACCCCAATGTGGTTTGAAGATGTTGTCACATGAAAGCCTCCATATGTGTGCAATCAAAAGAGCCTTTGTTTCAAGATAAGTTTATTTCAAAATGGAAATTAAGCCTTTGTAATTCAAACTAACCTTACAAACAGATTTCTGACTCTGGCGAGGAAGAAGAAACCCCACAGAAAAAGAAGGGAAAATAAGGAGTAAGCTGCCATTTTACTTGGGCTTTTGCCACTTATTAAGTGGTGGGTTGCAATCCTGTGCACATTGGGAATAACTCAGTTGGACTTACTTTGGAGTAGACATTTCATTTCATTTCATAACCTTTATTGGCATAAGTACAGACAAACAAACATACATACATACATACATACATATAAACAATGCACACATCAACCATAAACCATAAAAACGGGAATCTAGCTCCACAGACCCCATTGTGAACGGCTGCTCTACACCACATGGTGCAAAAAGGCAGCCACCTGTCTCATTAGGTTTGACTCCGTAGTCGAGAGTAAGTATTTTAGCATCGCAGACTCCAGAAGTTGATGCTTCCTTGTCAACACTGGAGTAGACATGCATAGGAGTGTGCTGTTACTAGTGGCATGCGAATTGGATTGTTGGGGGGGGGACACCTGTGCCAGGGCATGGGGGTGTCCGGGGAGGTGTAACTGGGGCAACCTTCTCCCCCTCTGTGGCGCACACATCGTGCTTGTTGCTGGAAATGGAGAGTCCACAAACTGGGCCCATCCTCCCTTGGATCCAAATGGCTCTGAAATGGGGATGTTCCAGAAGCGGGGGGGGGCACAGGTGACGTGAGTGACACAGTGATGCAAGGGGTGAAATGTTTGTATTCACTGCTGGCTATGATGAATGATGCAGCTGGGTGGGGGTTGTATGTTTCAGATACGTTGCTGAATACACACCCCCAATGTTTCTTCTGTGTTCTGTGCAACCAAGAATTAATGCACTGAATTGCCCTACTAAAATGAAGGAGAAAAAGGAAGGCTTGATCCCCACTGTATCAGTTTAGGACAGAGTCAGGATGATGTCGCGGTTTAGGACCCTTGTACTAAAGCTCCTGCCAGGCAGGGAGACGTCATCTCAGATTATATGCAGCACAGGGCACTACCTCTCTAGTTTCTTTGACTGGTGCACAAAGGGAGCATTTGTCAACAAGGACAACTGCTTGTCCTTCACAACGTATATGGTAAGGTATTTGATAAACGCTTGTCTGCTCAGAATTCTCATTTGCACTGTTCTCAGAAAGAGAAATCCCATAGCCGTTGGGCATGAACAAGGGTGGGATGGGGAGGATGACACTGAAATATCTTTCTTTGCTTCTCAGAGTGTGGAGTGCGTGGGTGGGAGAGCAGTGGTGTCTCTACAGGGAAGGCAGAGCTCTAAGTTTTGCCAGAAGCCTTCCCTTGCAGTGGAAATCACTCCTCTCCTGCACCGTTTTAGCCAACCCTCACAGGAAACAGCGACATCTTGGCGTTGCTTACTGGCTACAGCAGCAAGGGAGAGGAGGGATGTACATGACAGGGTAAGGCTCCTTGCAACACTTAGAGCTCTGCCCTCCCTGTAGAGACGCCACTGTGGGAGAGTGCCTGCTTTGGGCACGATCCTGTGCCTGCTTGCTCAAGGAATGGCTGGCAGCCTCCTCCCATGTGAGCAACTCGGCCCTGGGCACACTGGTGCAGAAAACAAACAGCGCATGAATCATGCTGTGCCATGTAAGAGCAGGATGTTTACTGCCCTGGAAAGGGAAAGGAAAGAGAAAGCTCCTTGTCCTTTCAGCTGGCAAGTGCCGTTACACGCAGACGCAGGAAGTCTGCCTAAGGACTGTTGGCCACGCCAGAGGAGGGGGCAGAACAGCTTTTGCTTTGAAGAAAGCCCTGAATTGCAGTGAATGTGTGATGTCAAATTCCATGTGAAACTCACAGATGTGACTGACGGAAATATTGTCCCATGGAATAACATTCAACCAAAAAAAGGGGTCACGAAGGCGTTTTGTGACGTAATGGTGTTGCAGGTCGTTGTGACGTCCCTGCCCCATGCACTGGGGTAAGGCCTCTGCTGCCAAGAGAATCAGATCTAAGTTCGTGAACATTTGAATAATGAACAACAGTTCCTATATTATGTGTGATGTTGGGGTTGTGTACTGTGGGGACCCCCAGAGTGATGATAGTAGTTATCTAAAAGCTATTACCATTTGTGATCACTATCTCGGTCACAGGATGCTCTGCCTGATATCTGTAGATGTACTCGATTGTTAAACTTCCTTATCTGCTTAATATAATAAGCCATTAATTCAAAGCAGTTGACTTTATAAGTGAATTATATATGAGCCACAATACTGACACAGGATATGTGGTGCTTTCTGTGCCTTTAATAAAATAATAGTGTTGATTTTTTTCTTCATTTGATGGTTCACAAAGATAAATGATGTCAACTGTTGCTTGTTTTAATTAGTTAACTAGTGAGTTATTTCAGTTCAAGACAATGGGTATTTCTGGACTCCAGTGTAAGGTTGTTTGTTTTGAAACTTTTAATGTAGTTTCTGGCTGTAGAGTTAGCAAACCTGAATACAGGTATTACTTTTGCAGAGTTTGATGGTCCATTAGAAGAGGGGCTGGACCAATAGAACAGTCTCTGGTTGCCATTGGCTGAGAGTCCAATCCTGGGGCTCTATTACCAGTGATATGCTTGTACCACTGACTCTAAGAGCGCAATCTTAACCTGGAGTTAGGCAGGCCCAGTTAGGCTGGCAACGTTTGGCTGGCCTAAGGGACACTGTAAAGTATGTTTGGACCACTCTCCGAGTCAGAGAGGCCAGCACACAGACAGGCCCCATCCTCCCTGACTCCTAGAGTGATCCAAACGTGCTTTACGGGGGCCCTGGTGTTGGCCAAACTCTGCTGGCCTAACTGTGCTGTCCTAATTCCAGGTTAGGATTGTGCTCTGTCACGAAAGTGCCATAAAGTACATCTGCGGCACCATGGAAGGAGGGAGTGCTGGTGTTGGGCCTAAGCCCCATGTGGAAGACTGGCCAGTGCTCATCCAGCACCAGCCAGCAGTAATATAAGGCTTTTTGGGGCAAAGGGGCGGCAGGGAGTGGATGGAACAGGTAGAGGGAGGGAAGGATCAGACCTGAGAGGAGGGCATTGTTGGCACAGCCTCTGCCACCTGTACTCCCTCCCAGGCTGGTCGGCCCAACAGGGGCCTCCTCCGTTTTGCGCCCAACTCAATAGCATTTTGCGCCCACTCAAACCCATTTCTGCCAGCTGCAGTCTACCTGGGGTATGAGAGCAAACACTCTTGTCCCCCAAGGAGACCTCTGGCCATATTCCAGTGGCCTCAGGATTCAGCAGTTGCCATTTGTGCACCACAGGAGCCCAGGGATTCGGCTGTCAGTTACTTCGATCACTGATTTTCGTTGACTAAGCAATTCTGAGTGATTACTTGAGAGTCTCTGGCTCCCATTGGCTAAACTGCTTTGACCTTGGAGAGGGCATGCAGAGGGTCCTAGGAAGAGAGGAGAACAACAGGGGCCTGGGAAAGGAAGGCTGGAAGAGGAATGAGATGACAAGAAGGCCAAAAGGAGGAGCCTGACAGGGGAAAGAAAACATGGAACGAAAAAGGGAGGAGCATAGCGTTCCAGAAGTTACTGAGGTGGAAAAGCCTCATATTGACATATGAATCAGAAATAACCAATTCAGGTATCAATGTAGCTCTTTCGATATGGAGATCACTTAAGATTTTGGTCGCTTTTGAATCCCCTAACTCAAGTAGAGCATTTACTAGTTCCCAGGGATTAGATTTTTCCAAAAAAAAAAAAAAAAAAAAGCCTGTGAACAGTTGCACAACGAAGGGTCACAGCAGTTTGCTATTTGCTGGTCAGAAATCCAAACTATCTCAGGCCAAACAAGCCAACCAGTTTGCTGTTGCTGGAATTTCTATATTTTCCATCTGTGATTTTTTTTGGGGGGGGGGAATGAATGAAGTAAGGAAGGATATCTTTCCTACATGCTGTTGTTTTATCATCCATTATGCTTTCTCTGTTCTTTCTATTCATTTCAAATCTGTGTTTCCTGTCATATGTAGATTGAAAACAGAGCATTGCAGGGTGAAAGTTCTCTATTGCAAACATCTGTGCCTGAACCAGGATTGTGTTTCCATGTCCTGGAACATCAAGGGAATTTTTCCTTCCCCAGATGCACACCTTCAGTTTGGGGCGATGCAGAATGCAGAGGGGGAAAATAGTGGTCACAACAGTTGCTAGCAAGGTCCGTGAAACAATTTTCTTCAGCATCATCAGTATTCTTGTTGTTATATAGAATGACAACACCAAGCTTTTGTTGTCTGAATGCCATACACTATGAACCTGGTGATGGGAGCAAATCTCTTTGGGAGGCAGAGTGTTGAGAGCCTTGTTTTTCTTCTGCAGATGGTTAGATTCAATTATTTTTGCCTGTATGCAGAATGCACTCATATATCATCATTCAAAATGCACTCAGGACCATGCGTCTAACAATGAGAGCAGGGCTTTCCTACATAGCAGTACAGGTGGGAGCCCAATATCCATGGATACAGAATCAGTGGATATTGGGGACTGATTTTAAATTTGTTTAAGCAGAAAAAAGATGCCAAAATTGGGTTTCCTACCTCCGCACAGCCAAACAGCGCTGTTCCCAAACCTCTACGGCAGAGAAATTCAACCTTTTTGATATCGTGGCTCTCTGGTAAGATGCTGAAATTGTTAAGGCTTTTTTGACAATTGACAAGGCACACCGTGCTGCCAGTGGAGGGCTCAAACCCCCCCCCCCAATAAAAATGACCCTTCTCCAAATTCCCATTTTCTGCTACACCTGTAGACCATTTGTGGTGCATCAGTGTGCCACGGCACAGTGGTTGAAAATGGCTGCTCTACAGCATGGTTTGGCTGCCCACCTGATTCTTGTGCCTTTTGTGTTTTTTTTGTTTGTTTTTGTTTTTTGTTTCGCTTACACAGATTTAAATCGGACCCTGGTATCCACTGGCATTCGCTGTGAGCCAAATCTGTGGATGCCGGACCTGTGGATACCAGGTCCCACTGTAATTCTATCCGAGAGGATAGAGGCGCATAAATAATACAAAGAATGTGGATTCTCAGATTACTTGCAGAAGGTGGGAGACCATCTAACAACAGATGGTTTACTAACAATCCAAAATGTTTGGAGGATGGGATACTAAAAAGGGATGTTCACCTGGTAGCTAGGAATTTGCAGCTTTTGAAACGTGCCTCATATAATTTAGGAAAGTGAGAAGTTTGGAAGGCGAAGGGAATAGAAAAATAAGTCTGAAGCCATCTAGAGTTGGAATTTGGAGAAGCAAAGAGAATTGGCTTGAGATGAAGTGTAGGAACTCTCTCTGGGAATCTGAGGGTCAGCAGCCGTGCCGTCAACTTATAGGAGTGTATTTGCTCCAATGGATAAAAATGAACCAACAAAGCCCACAGTTTCCTCCCAGTCCTAGAAATGGCAAAACAACAACCGCAACCACCTAGAAATGGATATAGGTGATACTTGGGAGGCATTTTTATGTTGCAAAATCCCCTACATATGAACAGGTTACGTTCTAGAGGTCTGCACATAAGTTCAAATGTATGCACTTTGAAACATCCAGTCTTTGCCAGCCCAGTGTGTTATTATGCCTGTGTGAATGCACTACTTGAGTGCCAGGCTCTTAGTGTGGGGTAAGGCAGTGTAGAAATCTTCTAAATAAATACATACATAAATTTTATTTTATTTTATTTTTATTATTATTACTATTACTATTTGCCTGTAAACCGTTTTGTGAATTTCGTGTTGAAAAGCGGTATATAAGTACCTGTTGATTGATTGATTGATTGATTGATTGATTGATTGATTGAATGAATGAATGAATGAATGAATGAGCAAACAAATCATGTTTGCAGACTATCTTGCACCTGGCAGCACCCAGGGCAGCTGCATTTTGCACCAAGTGAAGTTCTTGTGCTGTCTTTATAGGCATCCCCAAGTAGAGAACAGAGTGGTGTTGTCTGGCTATAGCCTGTATAGATGTAATCGGGGCCAGATTTGCTTGTTCGAGCCTAAAGTCTTTACTTAGTTTATCAAGCTAACATGGAAAAGGTGTGGTTTGAGGGTTTAGTACTCTGATGATATTAACTTCCCAAGTTCTTAAGCAGTCCTGCTCTTGTGCCTTGAACAAAAGCATACGATCCAGGCGTTCAGCAGATAAACCATTGTCTTTTCAATTGAGCCAAGGATAATGTTTCTAACAGCCTAAACTGCCAGGTTCCTGTAGGAGCAGCGGTGCCAAAATGGGCACCACGGCTTGCTGTGGAAGTCTTTTCAGGAGAAGGGAACGTTCGCTTTATGGTACATTTAGTACACTGGAGCCGGCAGTACGCTCATACCACCAGCGGATCCTCAGGATTGGGTTTTAAATGTCTGCATTTCAAGATCCTGTTAATGAATCAGCCTTGGGGATGAGGGATCAAGAGGCAGTTCCAATTCCCTTTTTAACTCATTAACTTTTAAACTTTTATGCTGTTAATACTATTTTATTATTTCATGGTGTTACGTTCTTTGTTTTTGTTTTTTTTTGTTATTTTAATGGTTGTATTTGTTTGCACTTTAATGTGTTATTTTAATGGATTTTTAACTTTCTAGGTACACTGCTTTGCGTTTTAGAAAAGCAGTATAAAAATCCTATAAATGGATGGATGGATGGATGGATGGATGGATGGATGGATGGATGGATGGA
>JAJKFI010000066.1:1338759-1351990 GCA_029204185.1 Lerista edwardsae | reverse complement strand
GGATGGATGGATGGATGGATGGATGGATGGATGGATGGATGGATGGAATACTGCTTCCAGTATTTTACAGATTCCAGAGTGTTTTCCCAGTGACACGCCTTTTCCTCACTATTAGTGTGCTTGTGTGAGAGACAGAAAGGCAGTTCTGAATTTACTCGATCCAGTTTTCAAAGCAATGGCTGTGGCGAGGTAGATTTACAATCACATTTCAATCTTTTTGCAGTGTTTGTGTCTCCTCTTTGACGCACTGTTACAGCCAAATCCAGCATAAATTCCCATGATGCAGCGGTGCTCGTGTAGCCTACACTGCAGTGGCATGGCTGCCTATGGGGTGGGGGCAGGACACTCCGGGTGCCACCTGCAGGAGGGGCTCTCACCACAGGAGACCAAAATTGTGAAAATTGCGGTTTTAAGGAATGATAGCATCATGTCATAAACCATTCAATGAGGTATTTCCTGAGGAATTTAGTGGGGGGGGGGCGGGAAACTGGAGTGTATATTTTCATTCTGTCAAAAGTTATGGCCAAAAACCCTAAAAACTGAAAATACAACTTCTTATGTAACATTATGTGTGATCGCTACATTGAACCTCCAGGTGCAGGAATAGTATGTCACGAGCAGTATGTGCAGGGGAGCAATGGCAGGGGAGGTTACTGACATTCATCCATTGCTTGTAGGGAAATATTTACTGTATTTCTTTTCTGGCCATTTTTATTTTATTTTTTTATTTATTTCATGTCATGAGTATTGCTATCTCTCAGCCTCACCGACCTCACAGGGTTGTTGGGAGGGCGAAAGAAGGGGAGGAAACATTGACCCTGAGCCCCTTGGAGGAAGGATGTGTAAAATGTGAAAAATATAAACAAGCAAGCAAGCAAATATAAATAATTTTATCATATGGGGTGTTAATAATATGTGGAGCCTGGTGTCAAATGATCTAGCTATGCCACTGCTACACTGCATCCAAAGAGGAACTTCGGCTGCTGAAGATCTCGGGTAAAGGGACATTTGTCCCGTTGTTCTTGGGTAAGCCCCAGCGGTTGCAATGGGTCAACATTGATGGCTCACATCTGCATTGGGGGAACAGGTCCAGGAAGGGAGATAGGATACTGTGCAGACAGGTGGTGGGTGGAGTGGTAGTGCCCCAGCATGCCTTGCATGCGAGCAACCAGTGGCCAACTGGCCCGAACTAGCCCTGGCTCAGGGTGCAATCCTAAACTGAGTTAGGCTGGCATAAGCTAAGCCAGCAAAGTTTGGCCAGCACAAGGGACACCGTAAAGTATGTTTGGACCACTCTCGGAGTCAGAGAGGCCAGCACAGAGATGTGAGCCGTCCTCCTTGACTCCGAGAGTAGTCCAAACACGCTTTATGGTGGCCCTTGTGCTGGCCAAATTTTGCTGGCTTAGCTTATGCCAGCCTAACTCCAGTTTAGGACTGCGCTCTCAGTGGTGGCCTTCCTGCTGTCCCAATCCACACAGTTGGATGTGAAGGCTTTGCCAATGGGAGGATCAGCTCTGCTGCACATGCCATTTTAAAGCTGTGTGTCACTAGTGGCCACCCCTGGGCTAGGAGGGTGTTTGCAAAACTGTACCACAGCCTAGTTGCAAGTTGGTAAGGATTAGAGGCAGACAGAAACAGGAAAAATGCAGGGCTCGAATGATTTTGAATCCACAATGTTTGAATTTTTAGAAACGCATGAATGAATCACGTCACAAAGAAGGCTAATGTGAGAACACTCTGAGGGCCCAATCCTATCAATTTTCCAGGGCTCCTGCAGCCGTGTCAACAGGGCATGTGCTGCATCCTGTGATGGAGGGGCAGTCACAGAGGCCTCCTCAAGGTAATTGCATTGCAGCCCTGGAAAGTTGGATAGGATTGGGCCCTAAGTCTGAAAAAGGGAAACCAACTCCACAACATAGGTTTGAGCCCTTAGCATCCATAAATGGCATGATTCTATAGCACGCAAGTGTTGAGTTTTGTGATGATACTTTCAAGGAACATAATACATTCTGCAGCTGTAAGAGGAGAGCCTTACTAAGGTGAGATTCGATAGGGAAAAAATGGAAAGTTGTCATCAGACTTTGAATTTTTAGGAAATACATTTTTTTTTAAACAGCAACATCTAAAACGAACAAGAACATAGGGAGAGACTCCAGCCTCACAGCGCTAGAATGAATAACGGGTATTCTCAAAGAAAAAGGGATATTCGCAAAGAACGTGTCTGGTCTCTCGGGCAGCATTAGTGCTTCCATAAAGGATGACCCCGCGATAGATCCGTAAGTGCTATTTTAGCAGGAGGACTTTTCCTGGCTTCTGCCCTCCCCTGGTTCCTTTGGTGTCATGGTCTTTTCTGAGATCCTTAGCAACCATGAGGCAAGAAGTTGGGGAGCAGCATTATAAGAGACGTCAGGTTCGCGCCCATTTGCCGCACGCTCCAGCTCTCTTCACATCTGTAGGACATTTAGCCGCCCGCATCTGGTTGTGTTTGTGCAAATACAGTTCCATATTCACTCATAATTCCTGAGGCGAAAGGCCTCTCTCTTGTAACCTTGTTAATATTCTCACAAGGCCCGGTGCAAACGCCTCACAGCCTTGGAGTAGAATTCAATCTGGTGAGATATTTTTTTCCACCCTCATGTCTCTTACTTTCGCTCTTTTGCGTACTGGGGTGGCCTCTAGTTTCCTGGCCACCCACATGACGAGACATTCGCCCTCCCTCTCCATTCTCAGTTTCAAGGAATTTCCTTTTGTCAAAGGCAAAGTGTGATTGACATATTTTCCTCCTCTTAAAGTGCAACCTTCTTAATACTCAGTTTAACTATATCCTTATGGAGTTCGCCAAATGATTACCTAGGTGGGAAGGCAACTCCCTGCTCATCCCACAGCATCCATTCCTCATCTTAAAAAAGAAAAGCTACATGCGCCTTTAAAAAAAAAAAAGCATCTACCATGATAATTTGGTGCTGGGAAGTGGCTCCTGATGATCATCCTTGGAGATGAAGATTTCTATATCATCTAAAACTCTAGTATTGCTTGAGAGAGCTTGTCTCACAACAAGCTGGGATGCATTTTTTTCCAAATCTTACCTCCATTATGAAGTTATGGGGTGGCCTTAGGCAAGTCCTCCCCACTTGCAGTATTTGGATAATACAGGCAATCATTATCCGCTAGGGTTAGTTCCCTGGAAATGCTTGCGGATAGCAAATTCGCAGATAACGAACCATTGATCCTTGTGCTTTACGGCACGTTTGCAACACTAAGAGCTGGTGCAGGGTTAGGGTTAGGCCCACCTTTGGATTGTGTTGCTAGTCTATGGCTCAGATGAGACACAATTTGTTGAAGATGACAGCTGACAGAAAAAAAAACAGAAAATGGAGGATGGGAGAAGGAATTGCTTTGTTTGCTTATATTTTATAGGAGAGAGTTGAAGCTGGGTGACATCTGCCTTCAAACTCTTCAAGGAACTATTCAGAATATTTCAGGAGAAAGGAAAAGAAAAAGGATGTGTATTCTATTCCCTACTCAACTATATAGAGTAGTAGTTTCCTACTAGCTTCTTCTAGCAGTTTCTACTACTTTCCTACTAGCAATCTCTTATTATATAGCTATGCACCAGGTTCTGGGCTGGTAGCTAGCCCTCAAACCTGATCCTCTGTTTAGTGTTCTGCTTGAGAGTTATACTATTGCACAGCAAGGGAAGATTTCAAAGGAACGGGGCAGAAAAATATGCCCTTTTCTGCACCTATCCCTCAACCCCACCCTGCTCCCAAAACCTCCTCAGATCTCTTTTTCTTTCCTAAGACCAGAACAGCACTACAAGTCTGCTGTTCTAGGCTGGTTAGAAAACCTGAACAGAAGCACCCCTTTTAGGGAACGGGAACATTTTGTTGCAGGTCCTACTTGGTATAGTAATAAACCACCGATTCACCTTCTGTTTGCTGGTCTGAGACTTTTGGAGAGACTGGAAGAGAGACAATCCAGTGTTACCCCAGCCCTGTTTTTTTTTCTTCAGCTACTGAAACTGTCAACAATTTGCACTATTAGAGGCTATTTTAGCTGCGGAATCTCAATGTCCTTTCAACACTTCTTGAAAATGACCCAGCACTGGGACTACTTGGACTGAGTTTGTGAAAAGTAGAATAAGCAAACGCTGGGCATGATGGAATTCAGGTGTTGGGCAGGTGTCTAGATTTGCTGTCTGATTCTGCAGAATGAGCCCAGCCAACCATGCATGACCTAGTAAGGCAACCACAACCACCTCTTTGTGGCTAGAGAAAGCCCCTGCCTCCTAGCATCCTCATATTGCTTTTGTATATTTCAGTATGTAATACGTATATTTCTCATAGGTCAGGGGTGGCAAAACTGCTTGAAAAAGCAGAAGTCAATGGGGCAAAGCAAAACCTACGGCCACTGTGTTGTGTGCTGTAGCACTTGTAGAAGTTCCCCTTTCCAATGTATGGGTAGATATAGAGGTTGCCCCTCTCATCTTCTGGGTTAGGAAACAAATAGAAGTTCACTGCTGGAGCAAACAGTTCTAACTTTGGAACCAACCCTGTATCGATATCATTAAGAACTGTTTAACCTACAGCAATTGCTGGGATGGTACAATAGTTTGGGAGTTTCCAGGTCTTAGTCCAAAACCTGGAAGATCCAGGTTCAAATCTGCCATGTGCCTTCCTGGGTGACCTTGGGCCAGTCACTGTCACTCAGTCTCACCTACCTCACAGGGTTGTTGTGAGCTGGGTGGAGGGGTGGAAATGTGTACACTACCCTGGCTGAGCTCCTTGGAGGAAGCTCAGTATAAAAACAGGAAACATAAACAGGCAGGGGATGTTATCGTGCCTGCATATGAAGCTCCTGTTAGACAAAAACAAAGGCTCATGTTTAAGTGATCACCAAATTTAATGAAAACGTTCCTAAAAAAAAAAATACTTTCGTTTCCCTAAAATAGTAAATGTTTACCAAATTTTAGACCACCTAATAACCCAAAAGTGATAACCACATATTGAGTTCTCGTCATTTTCGTAAAGTATTTGACAGTAAACGTGTGTGTCTCCCAAAAACAGTAAATTTTCATAATATAACTCAAACCCTAACTCTAACCCCGCATTTGGGGCGTATAATTCTACTAGCTAAATAATAGCATTGTCACGTAAATGTCATGCTATACATTTGGTGAACATTTACTAAATTTGAATTTATTAAATTCAGTATAACCGTGGTTTGTTTTTGGACCACAGTGCTAGGGGCTCACAGTTTAATTTGGTAAGCATTTAATTTCTCCCCAAAAAACAAAGCCCACAATAAATTAGACTTCCAGTATTAATTTACAAATAGCGCTATTTCAAAAACATGAAAATCAGGACCACGTAAATCAAGAGGTGCCTGTAACCACATCTTTGCACTAATGCATTGTACATGCCTATAGTCATGAAAGAAAGCATCCCTTCAGACTGAATAAAGGATTTCACTATTAAGGGGTTACCCTAGAATAACTAAGGAACTCCTAAAAGGTCCTGGGACTTCACATTACTGCATATTATTTGACTGAAACACAAACACAGTGGCAGCTCTGAAGAAGACACAACAGCTCCGACACTCCCCAATCCCTGTTTATTTTCTCCAGAGGCAGAGAGCGGGATTGTGGGTCAGCAGGACTCACACAATTTGACTGGTATTTATTGACTCAGAACTTCATGCTGACAGACAGATGGACAGGCAGACAACAGTTCCTGTTACAGTGACTTCATTCCCTTGGCTTCCTTCGCCCTCCAGCTCTGACACCTCTTCCACACACGGCCCAGGCTTCGGCAACTCCCGCCAGACAGAATGGCAGCTGCCTCTCACTGCACTGAGGCCGAAAAATCATCTGATGGTGTGGAATGCCACCCGTCAGCCTTTACAGCCACATGCAGAGAAGAAAATAAGCTAGCATATCTCCCCAGGCATCATAACGCAGTGCAATGAGGCTCTGTGTATTTCCAGTGAGATCTGACCAACTACAAATAGGGCGAGCCACACTGTGATTCTTAGGGTCAAACCTGAAAGGAGGCATAATGATGCAAAAGGCATGATGTGTGCATTTCCCCAAAGCATGCTGGGAATTTGAGCTTGGGGAAGGTATTGAGAATTCTGTATTAGACCCGTTCTCAGAACTAAAATTTGCAGGATTGACGAGGAAGAGGGGGGGAGGGAGGGGGGAGCGAGAGAGAGAGAGAGAGAGAGAGAGAGAAAGAGAGAGAGAGAGAGAGAGAGAGAGAGAGAGAGAGAGAGAGAGAGAGTTGTAGAATCATAGAATTCTACAATTGCTACAGCATCCTTGACAGGTGGTCCACCATCTCCTTGAAAATCTCTAATGCGAGGGAAGCCATTTTTGCAGGAGGCAGACTGTTCCAGCACCAGACAACTCTTACAGTTAGGAAATTCTTCCTCAAGTCTACCCTAACTGCTTCCCTGTAGTTTCAACACATTGGTTCACCTTTCTTTGTCACAGCCCTTCAGATACCTGAAGATGGCTATCATATCGATGGCTATCTCCACATCTCCAGGCAAAACATGCCAAGCTATTTTAACCATTCTTCACGGGACTTGGTTTCCAGGCCACTTTTCATCTTGGCTGTCCTCCTCTGAACCTTGCTTCAACTTACAGAATATCCTCCTTAAAAAGTGGTGACCAGAACTGGATGCAATAATTTAGGTTTGCAATCCTATTCACACTGAGCTGGTGTGTGCACAGAGAGACACAGAGAGATTTCCTGCTAAGTAGCTATGCATAGGACTGTGCTATTAAAATGCTCTCATGGCACAATCCGAACCAACTTTCCAGCACCAGAGTAAGGGCAATGCAGCTCTGAGGTAAGGGAAGAAACATTCCCTGACCTTGAGGAGGCCTCAGTGGATACTACTCCACTGCAGGATGCAGCACATGCCCCATTGCCGCAGCTATGTCGGTGCTGGAAAGTTAGTTAGGATTGCGCCCTCACCATGTAAGGTGTAACGAACTCTCCTCCTGCAACTGGCAAATGTGACTACCCTCTTGAACAGTGGCTTAGCAAGAAGGGGCAGGGAGGCTGTCCGCCCCAGTGCCAGGCCAGAATGGGGTGCTGCATGAGGCCCAGACAAGATGGCGGCAGTCACACCATTCTGAGCCTGGCCTGGCACTGCAGACAGAGGCGGATCTACAGGGAGGGCAAAGCTCTAAGAGTTGCAAGAAGCCTTACCCTGTCATGTAAATCCCTCCTCTCCCTTGCTGCTGCAGCCAGTAAGCAACGCCAAGATGTTGCTGTTCCCTGTGAGGATTGGCTAAAACGGTGCAGGAGAGGAGTTATTTCCACTGCAAGGTAAGGCTTCTTGCAAAACCTAGAGCTTTGCCCTCTCTGTAGAAACGCCTCTGACTGCAGAATAGCCTTGGGCCAAGTCCACTGGCTCGGGAAGGGCTACATCTTTCCCTGAGGAGTGTCATCCTTGCTCGTGTCTTCAGCCACACTGCTCGGCCGAGCTCTGAGTGGCTGCTTCTTTGCTCCACTCCAGGTCCTGCAATGGCCTGGCCTCTGAAGAACTCGGAGTGGAGTGAAGCAGCAGCAGCTCTGAGCTGCGGCCCATGAGCTGGAAGTAGTTGGCTGTGCTGTGAACACATCATCACGTCACCGCCAATTACTTCCATGTCTGCGCATTCGGTGGGGTGACGCTGTGAGTCACCTCCCCAGGTCAAAGGACAGGTAGCAATGCCATTGCTCCTGAGATGTCTCATATTATTAGTCACTTTGGCCACAGTCCATGTAGGTGCTTCAGGTATTGGGTACCCTCACAAGACATCTGAGGATCTGTGTGTTCTCCAGAGCTGCCAGCTTCAATTGCTGCCCCACAAAGTGATCTGGTGAAATAGGCTGCATGCTGCTCTCCAGGGTGTTCAAAAGATGCTCTCCATGTGTTGCGGGGTTTGGAATGGGAAGCAAAAAAATGTCAGAAACCCTGCTGAGTACATGATGTTAGTCATGCAGTTTTCTGGATTGTGGCCTTTCTTGGCAAATCGCTTTAACATCTCCGCAAAGGCAGATGCTGCCAAGAATTTCCTCAGGGAAATTAAGGGCTGATTTATCACTTGCCTGACAGCTCTTCATTTGGCAAACCAAAGTTCATCACAGGTTCCTGTGAACGGAATGCAGCTAGTTCCCATCCGATGTGCTGCTAGGCAGCTAGTGCAGAGAGGGCAGGCAGGTTTCCAGGCAGGGCCAGCTCAAGACTTCCTGGAGCCTGAGGCAGCAGGCCAAACGCTGCCCCCCCCTCACCTGCTGCCCAGTCATCCTCTGCTCCTCCAACACCCTGTTGCATTCCTCTTTTCCCACTTTGTCCAGCTCTTTCGCTTCCAAACCAGGGAGTGGGAGGATCAATGAGCGCCAGGATGGTGTGGGGGTTCTGGAGCTGAACTTTGACCTGGAAGACCCAGGTTCAAATCCCCACCAAGCCACAGCGCTTCCTAGGTGATTTAGGGGAGGAGACTGGGGCAGGGAGGGGGGCAAATCAAGGCCAGGACAACTCCACCGACATCCCATCCCCCTTCTCCGCCTCAATCCCCCAAATTGTGACCTTTCATCATATGAGCCCATGGGGGATGGGCAGGGTGAGCATTGTCCAACCTGAGTCAGCAGTTTGCCCACCCTGGCATTTTTGAAATACATTTTTGAAATACTGGTGTGCAAAATGAAGGGATAAGTTACATGTTACATTTTACGTTTATTTATTTATTTATTTATTTATTTATTTATTTATTAGATTTTTACCCCACCTGATTGTGCCCGAAGGCACCCAAGGCGGCATTACAATATATATATAAAAACAATATAACAATTCACAATTAAAAACAATTAAAACAGAATTAAACAATACAATCAAAAATTAAGAACACAATTAAAAACAAATTTAAAAACAATATAAAAACAACAAGCCCCGTGGATTATAATAACCAGCCAGCCTGTCAACAGTTAAAAGCTTTTTGGAATAAAAAGGTCTTCAGCCCCCGCCGAAATATAAACAAAGAGGGAGCAGTTCTCAATTCTAAGGGGAGGGTGTTCCAGAGTTGGGGGGCCACCACCGAAAAGGCCCTCTTCCTGGCCGCCGCCCCCTCACTTCTCCTGGTGGCGGCACAGTCAGGAGGGCCCCCCCCAGATGATCTAAGAGTACGGGTTGGATTATATGGAAGAAGGCGGTCCCTCAAATACCCCGGACCCGAGCCGTAAAGGGCTTTAAAAGTCAAAACTAGCACTTTGAATTGGGCCCGGAACAGAACCGGCAGCCAGTGTAGTCGCCGAAGCAGCGGCTCGACAGATTCAAACCGACGTGCTCCAGCAACCACCCGAGCCGCCACGTTCTGTACTAGTTGTAATTTCCGGACCGTCTTCAAAGGCAGCCCCACGTAGAGCGCATTGCAATAATCTAATCTAGATGTCACTAGGGCGTGGGTCACAGTGGCCAGGTCCGCACAGCTCAGGTACGGCCGCAGCTGGCGGATCAGCCGAAGCTGAGCAAAGGCTCCCCTGGCCACAGCCGCCACCTGGGACTCCAGGTGTAGCTGTGAATCCAGGAGAATCCCCAAGCTGCGAACCTGCTCCTTCAGAGGAAGTGCGACCCCATTCAGAGCAGGACGATAGTCCAATACCCGAGCCGTGGATTTCCGAACCAAAAGCACCTCTGTCTTATCCGGATTTAATTTCAGCTTGTTCGCCCGCATCCAGCCCCCAACTGCCTCCAGACAGCGATCCAGGATCTCAACCGCCTCCTCAGAATCAGGGGGAAAGGAGAGATAAAGTTGGGTGTCATCAGCATATTGATGGCACCCCACTCCAAACCCCCGTTGCATACAGAAAGGCATTTATTCGATGCACATTATTGTTACATTACTTTCCAGACGATGAATGCGTCTTTCAAACCCCACCCAACCCTCCATTTTTCTCTTCATGAAATGTGGGTGAGTTGCAGGTCTTTGACGTTCCTCCATACTAACCCTTTCATTTTGCACACCCGTATATACACCCGACATAATTGCCCACCCTGAAAAAGCCATCCACCCACCTCTAGAATCCTGAGTACGGGCCTGCACGAAAGAGAGGCAAATGATGTGCTTTGGGTTTGTTTCCATGCACTTCTTGACTCTGGCCCAAAGTATTGTTAGGGCGTTAGGCATGTTTACTTTGGACACTCAGAATGGGGGCCTCATTTCTGTTCAGAATGTTACAATGTGTTATGATGCTGCACACTTGGCAGGACTGACTTGCTAGTTTGATGTAAAATTGTTTTTCCCTCTGTACCGTGGGAGATGCTCTCCCTTATGTTAGTAATGCAGGAGCTGTCACAATGTGGTGGAGACAAATTTATCTTTCTCATTTGTTTAAAACCTTGAAAGAGAGATCAATGGAAGAATCAATCCAGTTATTTATTGGCTGGCATCACATATTAATAATCAAGATTGTAATTTAGATCTGTATCTAGCCTTGTTCTAACACCTTAGTGAAATTTCAAGTATTTGGAGTCATATATAGCCCGATAACTACCTACTCAGAAGTAAGGCTCAGTGAGTTCAATGGGGCTTACTCCCTACAAGTGTGTTTAAGATTGCAGCTTTAGTAAGCTCTAAGAGTGCATTTAGATCACAAGATGCTTTTAGGCTGCATTTCTTTTAGTGCCTGCCGGTTAAGTTGTCTACGCAGAGAGACAATGTGGAGGAGAAATAGTGCAGAGTTTGAAAAAAAAATAGTTGCAGGTTGATTATCCCTTATCCAGACTGCTTAGGATGGGAAGGTGTCCAGTTTTTATCTGGATTTAGGAATAATTGCACAAATATAATGAGAAATGCTCTTTTTACTGTTGCCATTTAGGTGTCTGCTGGCCTCCTTGACATGTTTCAACAATGTCTGTATAGGCATACATCACAGAGCAGAAAATAGAACTTACAGCCCGTATGTGGGAATGAGCATAAGATCTCTATAGAAAATTTAAAAAAAATGTTTTGGACAAAGATGTCTGGATTTTGGAATACTCAGGATTTTGGATGTCCCAATAAGGCATCATCTATCTGTAATCCCATGTTCTCACTACATAACAAAAAATCTAATGGTATCTTCATATACACTAGTGTTAAAATTGAGATTGAATCAAATGGATCTACATGAGAGAGAGAGAGGGAGAGGGAGAGGGAGAGGAGATAACCGTGATTAAGGGAGGGATTTGCATATATAAATGGAAATTGGTCAATTAACAGACAGCTCTTCTCTCTGACTACAGTTGAAGGAAAGCCAGCACAAACTAATCTACCAGTGAATCTGCAAGTAGCCAAACTGGTCCACAGGCAAAATCCAGAATCCCAAATCTAGTCATTCCTTTCCTAGGACCAATCAAAATGCTACCCAAAAGCATGCGTTTTTGTTTACAAGAGTTCTTTATTATAATTCTGGAAGTTAAGCAACACAAAACGAAGAACAAGTGGGAGGGAGACTGGGCATGGTGTCACAACACCCACCCTCTCAACAGATTATAAGCACAGGAGCACTGGAGATGCTCGGCAGACTCATGTTGCTGATCTTATGTGTCAAGGTTTCTGGGCTGAAAAAGTCATCATCATGGCCCATTTTTAAGGCATATAAGTAGTTAATGGAGTCGTTGCCATGTTATTGTGGAATCGACAAGAATGGATGCTGCAAAAAAACACAAACCTGTTAGTCTTTAAGTTGCCAAACGTTGCTCTTTCATTTTTGATGCCAGTTCGGCTGGCCCGCCTTGATTCACTTTTTGAACACAAGGTATCTATCTTTTCAACACTCAAATTATATTTTCTTTTGAGGGTTTTTCTTTCTTTCTTTCTTTCTTTCTTTCTTTCTTTCTTTCTTTCTTTCTTTCTTTCTTTCTTTCTTTCTTTCTTTCTTTCAGTTTTTCAGGTAAGCTGCTTTGCAAATGAGTTTGTCCTCCCATTTCGCTTTCGGCTAAAGGCACCCCAAGCTTGAACGTAGCTCATGCGTGACTGCACTCTAGTGGCTAGAGAACCATGAAAACACAATCCAATTTGTTCTCGAGAGATCTGTATTCTCGGAATGGGCGGGAAAGCATTCTGCTTATATTCATCTAGCAAACCAGTCAACAATGATATTTTTCACTGTTGCTTTGGGATACGTAGTGCTGACTGTTAATAGCCATCGGCTGCAAGGGTTCCCTATTCTATGCAAGATGGAAGGTTTTCTGACAGCCACCAGTAGCCATCTGTTGCACACATTTTATGTATTGATTTATTTATTCTCTGAATGAACCGAGGTGTAAATCTAATATACTTTCCTCATCTGCACCCCAAACAGGTAGGATTGACAGCTGAAGAAAGTCATATATATCCCCAGTGCTAAATAAGTTATCTATCCTCTACAAGGGTTGGCGGGGGAGGGGGAGAGCCCTTTCGAGCTTTCCAATTGTGCCTCGAAGCTATGGCCCTTCTTCATGACTTTGCCAGTAGCAAGGCTGCATGCCTGACCTCTCTAACATGTGGCACTTTTAATAGGCAGCGACGGTAATTTTATACTCCGCATGTGAGCGGTCCATGATCTCAAAGCAAAAATCTCATTAGAAAATTCTTTGGCTGAAAGTGTAGCCCAACAGGGGAAAAAAAATACATTTTTTTTTTTTAAAAAGGGGAGTTAAAATCAAAGTGTGAAATCAGGCCAAGAGGGGAGGTGACGCTTGATCCCATTCACTTTGCTTTCAGGATTTGCTGCACTGTCAAGGTCTTGCCTTTACGATATGTGGGTGCTCACCTGATCCTTCCAGGAGAATCAATCCAGGACTGAAGAACAAACACTGAAGGGCCTGGGCAGCATAATCTCTGCATACTGTAGGCTGTAGTCTGTTACCAAGGGTACAATCCTAACCAATATTCCAGCACTGACATAGCTATGGCAATGGGGCATGTGCTGCGTCTTGCAGTTGGGGAGCAATCATGGAGATCTTTCCAAGATAAGGGAATGCTTGTACCCTTACCTTGGAGCTGCATTGCCCTTACCCTGGTGCTGGAAAGGTGGTTAGGATTGCACCCCCAAAAAAGATAACAAGAGATCCTTCATCCCAGTTCTCACTGTCATGGTGAATTTGTGCTTGGACTGTACCATAATCTTGACTATTCCACACATAGACAATCCTCTCTCTCTCTCTCTCTCTCTCTCTCTCTCTCTCTCTCTCTCTCTCTCTCTCTCTCTCTCTC
>JAJKFI010000066.1:1310856-1322648 GCA_029204185.1 Lerista edwardsae | reverse complement strand
GATAGATAGATAGATAGATAGATAGATAGATAGATAGATAGATAGATAGATAGATAGATAGATAGAACTTCAGTTTTATTTCAGATTAAATACTGAATCAAATATTCAAATTAAATAAATACATTAAATTTATGTCCAATTATTTGGTTGGGACGTGACCCAACCACAGTTAAGGACTTTTCAGTCCTATTCATTTTAATGACGCATGCACAGGAAACCATCCCAAGGGACTTGCACCAAGTGGTGCTCTAATTTACACACTCCGCATCCCGCTCAGGAGAGTCCTTATGCAGATACTGACACTAAAGGGGGTGAACAGCTGAGATGCCCAAATGAATGCTGACCCCCAATGCTGACCCCGGGTGCCCAAATCAGCCCATGAAGTAAACCTACCAAATTGCCCACCTAGCGCTGTAAAGGCTGCAAGGTCGGCCTCCAGATCAAAACTAATCAAGTGATGGACAGTGAAGGCAAGACACCATTGCCTGGGAAACCAAATAAATAGAAGCACAAAGCCATCCATCAGTGCCATCTGGAAGAGATTGGCTGGGATGTCTTTCTGTCAGGCTCTGCTACAGTATTTATTTGTGTAGCTGGGCTTTGGCTTTAGGGATTTCAGCAAAATATTTTTGTCGGCAATGATTTGGCGAGAACATCATCTACGTTGATTGTCAAGCTACAATTAAATAGCCTGTTCCTATAGACCCACAATTACAAGTAAAGCTCACTTTCCTTTTTAGACATACCTGGGGGACAACATATGTGGGATGATCTCACTTTGGACTCTGTACACATTTTTTTTTTTAAGAAAAAAACCACGGATGATTATTAGTTGGTGACATGCACACATGTAAAGAACGCATGATGGATGGTTGTTATGAATGATGTATATGTAAGATTTTGCAAAAGTTGTTGCTTCTGCTTAACAAAAATAAGCATGCATGTTCTTCAAATGCCATCAGTGTGGTGGAAAGGGGAAGAATCTTTGAACAGAAAAGGAAAAATATGGAAAGAACAGGCATCTGTGTGCACAAGCAAAAAGCCTGACGAACAAGCAGAAGGAGTTAGGATGTCATAATAAATGATGCTTATTATGATGTCATGGACACAAATTGCACTGAATGAGACCATGCGCACAAGTGGAATGAGCGAGGTGCGCAAGGCACTAAAATTTGTGCAGAAAAGGAGAGAGGAGCAGGAAAGGAGACTTGTGTCAATAAGCTATGTTTCAACAATCAAGAATATGTGGAGAAAATCAGTAAGCAATGAGAAGGACAAGTGAATTTGCTTCTTGTCTGATTACCAGAACAAGAAAAGACAATATTCTGAAATGGTTTTTACAGTAGGTGGCAATCAGTATATTTTAAATCAGCGGTTCTCAAATGTTTTAACACCGGAACCCATTTTTTAAAATGGGTCATGGACAGACCCACTGGAAATGATGCCATGGCTGGACGTGCTGTCATTGTAACTCCAAAACCTGCTGCTTTCCTGAGAATCCAGTAATAAGTTGGATTATCTCAGCCGTTTTCCAAAAGCAAAGTGAATCAGAAGGAAGAAGAAAAACTATTTACACCCTTGACACAAGCAAAATAACCGCACAACCCTCCCACTTGCCAATGTCCCATCTTCCCATATTTTCAATGATGGCTGCCCTAGGTGCTCTGTGATTGGCTTGTGACCCATATAGTGGGTCCGACCCACAGTTTGGGAAATAATAAATGGAGTCATAACTTCACTCCAACAAGTACAACAGCTCCCCCTATTGCCCTATTTTTGTTTTCCCCATGCTATATTTTTGTGCCAGGCTACCTGCCCACTGTAGCTGGCAGGAACCAGAGGCCAGAAGTAGTGCCCAGCTGCCCAGCTTCCTCTATGGCAATAAGGGTTGCAAGAAGGCAGGGTCAGCCCACCCATGAGGCCAACTGAAGCAGTCACCTCAGGCAGCACCTCAGAGCACCCATCTCTGTCCACCTACTTGCATCCATTGCTCATCCTTCTCTTTCCACTTCCTGATTGGAAAAGGAAGAGGAAATGTGGAGGGAAGAGCTCGAACCTTGGAGAGTGGGAGGAGCAGAGATCGTCACATCATCAGGCATGGGGCGGGGGGCTCACTTAGCAAGCAATATCAAGAGGTCTTCTTGGGTCACTTGGGGTTGGGGCCTGGCCCTCGATTTGCTGGCCAAAGACCTCTCAGAATGCTGGTTTTGTACAACCTTGGTACGCCAAATGCAAATCTTTAGACCAGATATTAGCAGTGCAATCCTATACGTGTTTACTCGGAAGTCAGTCGACTAGTCCACTGTGTTCAATGGGTCTTCCTCCAAATATGTCTGTATAGGATTGTAGCCTAAGAGCCCAATCCTATACTCTCCCCCCCCACACACACACACACTGATCCAGACACACCAGAAAGGCTTGCGCTGCATTCTGTGGGAGGGGGGAGTCCCAGACATTTCCTCTAGGTAAGGAAACATTTGTTCCCTTACCCAGGGTAAGCTTCCAAGGCACTGACCCATGTCTACTCAGACCCATGCCAGTGAAATCCAGACCCAGGATACGGGATTTGGTCCAGGAAGAGGTTTTGGTGTTAGTGGCCACTGCTAATCCCTCTCCGTTCCTGGACACAATCTGCCCCTCCCTGCCCTATCTTTGCCCCATTCTGCCTTCCCCCACTGATTACCTGGGTTGGTGGGCTGGTCTTAAGCTGTCGGTGCGCAGGGGGCCATAGCAAGCTCCCCTCCAGCACCCCAGCAGCACACAGCTCATGTGCTGCTGGAGACTGTTTTGGGATTGCCATAAAGCAGTCCCCACTGGCAGAGCGCTCGTTCCACCAGCCGACTGGGTTGTAGATTACTGTAGAAGGAACAACAGGAGGGGGTGGGGACTAATAATAACATAATAAAAATTTGTTTCTGTTGCTATCCTGTTTCTTTTCAAGGACTGAAGCAAGTGACAACAAAAGTCATGGAATACGCAGTTAGGCTATACTAGGGCTGTCTGCTGCTGGAAGAAAGTTTAGTTGATTTCAGGGGCTTCCATTTCCTTAGTGAAAGGCAGCCCAATCCAAATGGCTACTGCTGCATCCAACGGCAGCCAGGCAGTCTCCGGTGTCTCCTTGGGAGAAGGGGACATTTGCCCCCTTCCCATGGGGAAAGCTCCGCCTCCTGCAATGGGACTACTCAACTCTCCGCAGGCTATTTTACTGGCAGAGAGTCTAGCAGCCCCATGTTGGGCTGCCTGGCCTGAGGCAGGGGATAAGATCTGGCAATGGAGGTCACAACTGGTCCCTGCTCTGCCCCTTCCCCTGCCCAGTTCTGCCCTCCCTGCCTGCCGAGAAAGCATCCACCACCAGCGACAGTGAAACTCATCACTCACTGGCTCCATGTGGGTGCCTCTGGGCATGCAGGAATGGCACTGAGCCAGCACGGGCGATAATGGCTTACCGCCAGCACTGGAGGCGCCTTATGGCATCTTTACGACATCAGCATGGGCGATACACTCGTACCGTCCCCACTGCACCCAATAGGATCAGGCCCTTAGAGTACAGTATTCTACCTTCAAGGTATGTCTGCTGGATGAGGATAGAATTGCACCTGACCCCCTTGACAATATAAGTTCAAGTTAAGAGTGTTGCTGGGAACTTATCCTATCACTTTAAATTGTAGTCCTCTGTTTTCATAGCTGTGCTGGAATAAGAAGGATGAACTAGTCAGTTCTGGGGGAGGGATGGTGGATCAGGAAGTTGTGGGGGGCTTAGTCTGCATTCTACCCTCAACCAAGGCAAATTCTGCTTCTCCCACCAATATAAGCATATGATAGCCATAATGCTCTCAGCAGACAATGCATATCCATTGAACATGACTGCCCCCACCTCCTCCTGCTCCACCCACATAAAGATGACTGAGCACAGTTTCCCATCTCTTTAGGCACTCACTGAACACCCCACCCACAGCAGTATTTAAAATCCCTGATATGGGAAACTATAACTCAAATGCCAGGGCATGTGGCGGGGGGGGGGGCTATAACACCCTGGTCTCATGGCAGTCACACTTACAGCATGTATGGAAGAATTTTGATGATGGGAACAATGGAGAGAGGGCACTTTGCCCAAACAGCCTGCTGGCAGTGGCTTCAGAGGAAGCACAGATTGCTTCCACTCCTCAGCATCCTGACAGTAACCTGCTTCATGACTCCACACACAAAACACGCAGCAGTTGAAGATGCGAAGACAACGGCAGTCAAGGGGGATGCTCTGTGAAAAGGTCTGTGGCGGAATAATTATTATTTGGTATTAATTATAGAGCAGCCCCCTCTGGTGGTATCTAAGGACGGAGAGCCATCACCATGAGACTGCAGGATCGATCTGAAGTATCGCTATATCTATACTAGGAGTGCTACTTTCCAGTGTAATGCTAGCTATCTTATTTGTTATTATTCATATTGTCCACCCCAAATGTTTGAGAACGGGGCTGCTTAAAAATTTACGTAATTGATAGAATAATTTGAGAATTATAGCTTAAGCAACTTGCTGGAATAAAAATTCTTGTGTGTGTGTGTGTGTGTGTGTGTGTGTGTGTTTGGGGTGTGTGTGTGTGTGTGTGTGTTGCCTTGTTGTTGTTGTTGTTGTTGTTCAGTCACTAAGTCGTGTCCAACTCTTCACGACCCCATGGACCGCAGCACGCCAGGCCTCCCTGTCCTCCACTAGCTTCTGGAGTTCATTGCTTCGGTGACACTATCTAATCATCTCATCCTCTGCCGCCCCCTTCTCCTTTTGCCTTCCATCTTTCCCAGCATGAGGGTCTTTTCTGAAGAGCTGTCTCTTCTCATGAAGTGGCCAAAGTACTTGAGCTTCAGCTTCAGGATTTGTCCTTCCAGGGAGCAATTAGGCTTGACTGCCTGGAGGATTGACCGATTGGATCTCCTTGCAGTCCAGGGGACTCTCAAGAGTCTTCTCCAACACCATAATTCAAAAGCATCTATTCTTCGGCGCTCCGCCTTCCTTATGGTCCAGCTCTCACAGCCATACATTGCTACTTTGTTGCCTACTTTAGGCTTTTCCACCCATCCAGAGGCAGCTTTGATGCCCCAACCTTGCAAAAACACACTGAGCCACCCAGGGCCTGTAGCCCCTGTCCCTTTGCTGCCTTGGTGGATTGTTTTCTTCTAATGGACTCTAGTACAAAGAACCATGAAGCTCACCTGATTGTCAAGAGCAGGAAATTCAGGCGCTTAGGCAGCCACAACATTTCCAGTCCCACAAGAAAAGTAGGGTTAAAGACCATGGGCTATATAAAGCAATGTCAAGCCCCCCCCCCAATCCATGTGTGATTTGCTCAGGTTTGACACTGGAACAGTGGCATCCTGATGTGGGGGGGCAAAATGCTAAATTATGTATAATGTAGCCCCTCCCCCTTCAAAGCTATTTGCAGCTCAGGGAGCAAAACAGGGGAGAGGACCACTATACACAGGAGCTCAGGCTCCTGCAACACTTAGCATCCCCCCCCCAAAATGCCACTGCACTGGAAGCTTCTGGTCACCATGCTGCATGTGTGGGTGTTAAGACCAGGTGCCAGGAATTGCATCATTAGGGCAAGGGAAGCCCCCAGTAACAGTTATTTGCATCAGGGTTTTTGGTGATCATGTATGAACCAGAGTTCAGCAGGTAAAAGCCCCTGGGGCAAAGTGGAGCACTGGAAGGAACAGGCAGTGGCAAATTGGGGCAGCAACAAGCAGTGTGAATGAGAAACCAAAGGCCTAGCCTGAGTTAGACCTGGTGGAGGTCCCACCAGCCAGGTCAGGGAACTGACTCAAAAGCTGCAGGACTGTGGACAGCTCCCAGGCACCCCACCTGTTCCAACAACCTCTAAAGCAGAACCAAGCTCTGTCTAAGCCACGTTCAGACGTTTGTAACTGCTACAGAGTTCTGGAAATGTGCCAGTGAGCTCTGCCCCCGATGTGCTCTTTAGCTCCGCCTACCGCTCAGCTACAGCTTTTGTCTGTAGAAAAGGCAAATGCTGTACCTGGGGAGAGATCCTCCCCATGACGTGGAATGTCAGGCACCCAGCACCCCAAATCCTGGGACGCATCTCTCCAGGTATAGTGTCTGCCTTTAGTTAGACAAAGTCTGTCCCTGGGGAGAAGGTGAGGCCAAAGGGGAGCGGTTGCCAAGGAGGTGGGGCAGGACCCAGGCGGGTCCTGTGAACCCTGTGAGCCCCCTCAGCTATAACACTGGGTGAGGCAGAGCCATGGAACGAATTGGGGTCAGCTAGCAAGAAACCACAAACAGTGTCCACAGCTGTGGACACAAACACTGTCCACAAACAGTGTCCACAGCAATCCAAACAGGAGTGCAGCACTTGAAGGAAGAGGATTTTGAACCCTGTCCTGGTGAGCAGCAAGTCTCATAAAGGCAGGGCACTTCCCCTGACCATTCTTCTGCATTCTCCTGGAAGATCCATTGCTAGGGTCTTGCACCTGGGAAGGTTGCACCTACATTGGCTCAGTCTGATCACCTGACTTTGGGGTACCTGCCATGGGGAGGGGCTGCTTGAGCACAAGTACATCAGAGGTTGGCCGGGTTGGGCACTGGCTGAGAGCCCACAGCCATCAGAGGGCCCATCTAGCCTGAACAGGTGACAGCAGTGGCGACAGCAGAGGCACCCCATGCACAATTGGGAGTTCTCTGGGAGTTCAGTGCAGGCTTAAGGCTGCTCAGCAACCCCGTGTTGGCACAGAACTCTGCTCATTCTCAGGCAGGATCCATTTGAGCCCTGGGAGCTCTCAGACCCCACACTCTCCACTTCCACATGTGAATCACCACCCAGCTCCATGGGCAGAGCCTTCCTCTGCCTACATTCCCAAGTCCCTGGTTGGGTATGACAGGAGGACTTGCTTATAAGCATCCATAGGATTGCACTGCAAAGCTTCAATCCCATAGAATTGAAGTCTCTGATTTCTGAGATTGCCTGCTTAGAATTGCACTGCAAGACAGTGCAGTTCCTATAAAGGTAAAGGTTTCCCCACGACTGAATGGTCTAGTCGTGACCGACTGTAGGGGGCGGTGCTCATCTACATTTCAAAGCCTATACAGCTGGCGTTTTGTCCAAGGACAAGCTTCCATGGTCATGTGGCCTACATGACTCTATGCCGTAGCGCACAGAACGCCGTTCCCTTCCCACCGAAGTGGTCCCTATTTATCTACTTGCATTTAGGTGCTTTCGAACTGCTAGGTTGGCAGGAGCTGGGACAAGCAACGGGAGCTCACTCCGTCGCACAGTCTTGAACTCCCAACCTTCCGGTCGGAAAGCCCAGCAACAGCGGTTTAACCTGCTGCACCACAACGTCCCTATAAGGGGGGGGGCAAAACGCGGAGACACACCTTCCATGCTTCCCAAAGTTTTGAGGTGTTTTTTTAAAGAGAAAAACATGGAAACACATTTATTTCCACTTAATTACCTTCTTGCCCCTTTTGGAAATCAGTATTGTATAGGCTGCTAAAGGAAGACATTACTTTACAAGACATTACAAGACAAGGATGCAAGAACTGATTAACATGCAAAATATCGCACAGTCTTAAGTGTCCACAGAAGTTGCACTATTTCCAGTGCAAATGGAATGAGCCCAGAGCAAGCGGTAAGGCGATAGTTGTGCTTAGCAAACGGCGACTATCAAGCTTTACACACATTATAGCAATCCAATGCAGATCAGTCACACACATTTGAGGCTCTAGATACAGCCAAAGTACAAAACAAGAATTAAAAGCACATAACACCCAACAGCCAAACACAGCTGTAGGGCATTTTGTGAATCCATGAAAGAAATCTCCCCAGCCAGCCATGCTTAGCAGATCATTCAAGGAAATGAGCTGACTTCATACAACAAAATATCTGACAGCGCAATCCAAGTGCGCCCGTTGCGTCGATGCTATGTCGTAGTGTCACCGTGACATCGTTAGCACAGACGTGGGGGCACCAATCGGCACCCCCGCATCGGTGCTCGAGCAATGGAACCGGTGCTGCAGGCAGCGCCGGGCCCATTGCGCCCATTGCGCCCACTTGAAGCCGGCCGGCACAAGGGAGGCTCCATGTCCAAATGGACACAAGATTGGCGGGGGGGAGGGAGGTTGTGGGTGGGACGTGGGCGGGCTCTAGGCTCGGCCATAAGGCCAAATCCTAATCCCGTCCAGGAGGCCGTGCAGCCTCATTTTGGGCCACGTGGTCTCCTCGGATCTGAGCCTGCTGTTTAGCAGGAGCAGATCTGAGGAGCGCATTGGGGAGGCTGGAGCCTCCCCTATGGTAAGGGTGCAAACATGCCCTCGCCGTGGGGAGGCTCCAGCCTCCCCAACCCAGCGTTGGATTTGGCACTGGCCGGCCGGCCTTGTCAATCCAGCGCTGGGTTGGATTGCACTCTGAGCCTGCTGTAGTCTATTTAATGCTGTGTGTGTGTCTAGGTAGGCCATAAATTTCACCCCTGCACCTGTTCAGACAGCACTTGTATACTTACTTCCCCCTTTCTCTAAATTCCTCCTAATCCCCTTCTAAATCCTTCCTCCACTTGCTTCCTCCATCTCTTCATTCTTCCCTCTAAATCTTGCTCCTTCTCTTACACTTCTCTTTTCCACGGACATCCTACCTTCCCTTCATCACAGAACTTGAGAGGGCACCCATGGGGCAGACAGGCAGTCATCCATCCAGGCCAGCCACTTTCAACCTGTGTGTCATGACCATTGGTGTGCTGTGGAGTGTGCAAGGGAGTGGCAACAGGATGCAAGTGTTGTTTACTCCCTGAAGCATCTGGTGGGCCACTGTGAGACTGAGGAAGCTGGATAGGATGGGCCTTTGGCCTGATCCAGCAGGGCTCTTCTTATGTTCTCATGGAAGGTGCCATGGGAGTTTGAAGCACAGCAGTTGAAAAATCACTGAAAAACACTTCTGTGGCTTTGTTTCTAGGGCAACTGTCTGTAGAAATGAATTGACTTTCCCTCCGCAGATCCGGCAGAGGAAGGGGGACAGACAATTTGTTACAGACAGTTGCTCTAGAAACAGAGCTGCAGAACCTGGAAGAGTCTCTTGGAAGTGGCATCACAAGAGGCAAAGAAGATGATAGAGGTCAGCGTGCCGTAAGAAGAAAGTCGCTGATTCAGGCACTGGTCTGCTTAGTTACAGGTAGGTGGCTGAATTATGTGCACCCTGGGACCCTAGGCCCTTTCTTTTCCTTCCTCCCACCTCACATTCCTATCATTTCCAGCATCCGTTAACCCACCTCTGAAACTCTAACTGCAGTTACTCAGTGTTTAGCTGAGTGATTGGGCTGGGTTGCTCCTGCTGGCCACAGCACTGCCACAAACTCCTGGGCCAAGCCAGCATCCTCCTCTTCCCTTCCACACTAAAGGTTGCCATGCCATGCTGCCTTTTCCTGAGAGCTGCAAACATCCTCTTCTAAGAGGCAGAGGAAACAGATGTGCAATTGGCTTGCAATTGGCTACATACGCAGAGCTGCCGCACCAGTTTTAGTAAGCAAAGGTGAGGCATTTTTGTAGTCACTTGCTGCTCTACTCCCTCTGGAATTCAATTGGGTTCTGATCCAAGATCTGTGCTTGTATTTGCCATCACCTCCTTTCACGTAGGATCACAGGTGTATGGGCCTCAGGCAGCCTTTGATCATTGATTCTAGATTGTATCTCTGCCTGCCACTTCTGCTGTTTCCAAGATCCTATGGGTGATGAAAGGGATCTAGAACTGAGGCTCTGATCCAAATAGGGGTGTTAAATACCCCATAGCCTATAGGTGTGTGTGTGTTTTCCCAAAATGTCTTGATTAAAATAGCAAATCGTGGTGTTGTGTGTTCTTATTCTGAGGGCACTATCCTATCCTGGAGTTAGGCCGGCACAATTAGGCCAGCAAAGTTTGGCACAAGGGACACTGTAAAGTATGTTTGGACCACTCTCGGAATCAGAGAGGCCAGCACACAGACATGCACCATCTTCCCTGAGTTCAAGAGTGGTCCAAACGTGCTTTACGGTGACCCTTGTGCCGGGCAAACTTTGCTGGCCTAACTGTGCCAGCCTAACTCCAGGTTAGGATTGCGCCCTAAATTTCATTCCAAGTTCTTGTTTTTAATTAATTTTAAATGCTTTAGAAGTGTACTAGGTTGATGATATAAGGGACACGGTGGTGCTGCAGGCTAAACTGGGGAGCTGTTGAGCTTGCTGACCGGAAGGTTGGCAAATTGAGACCACACAACAGAGTGAGCTCCCGTCACTTGTCCCAGCTCCTGCCAACCTAGCAGTTTGAAAGCACATAAAAATGCAAGTAGATAAGTAGGTACCACTTCAGTGGGAAAGAAAACAGCGTTCCGTGTGCTACGGCGTAGAGTCATGCCGACCACATGACCACGGAAACCTATCCTCGGACAAACGCTGGCTCTTTGGCTTAGAAATGGAGATGAGCACCGCCCCCTACAGCCGGTCACGACTAGACCATTTGGTCATGGGGAAACCTTTACCTTAGTTAGATTATATAGGTGATAGTGTCAGCAGATGCAGCCACAGTATTATTTCTAACTGGAAAAGTTGTCTATTTTAATTTCTGGAAAATATATTTGAACACCAAAATGTGGTGTTTTGTGATTTTATGTGGTGTTTAACAAACAAACAAACAAAAAACCACCCCTACCCATAGTGTTCATGGTGGGTACATTCATGAGGCCAACTGAAGCAGCCGCTCAGGCAGCCGATTGGTGGGGGCCACCCATCTCTGTCCACCTACTTGCCTCCTCTGTTTCTCCTCCCTGGATTGGAGAAGGATGAGGGGAATAGACAGAAAGAAGAAATGTGGAGGGGGAAGGGAGTGCCGGCCTAGAATATTGGTCATCAGGTACCATCCAGAATAGGATTTGGCCTGCCACCTATGATATCAAAAGGTCTTGGGCAAGCCCTGACAGGGTTGCTTCTGTGTGAAGCTATTCCTGGATATTTTTCCCTCCAACATAACAAAATATCAGAAAGCCAAGGAGGCCCTGTGAATACTTCCAGGATTGCTTTCAGTAGCTACCTGAAGACTGATGCCAATTTGTGGAGAATCTGGCCCAGGAGAACACTAATTCTCAGATTTTTCTCAAGCAGGATATCACAGGAGGGGCAAAATCTGGCTGTTCCTCAGGAGCTTTCTGCACATAAAAGGGAAAAAAAAATGGCATGCCAGAGAGGCCAGAAGCCTTCCTATGTGAAGTTTTTTCTGTTTATTTTCAAGGGAAGAAGAATTTGTGTAAATGTGCTCTCTCTACCTGCAGTCTGAACCTAGCAGTGGCGTTTCTACAGGGATGGCAAAGCTCTAAGTTTTGCAAGAAGCCTTACCTTGCAGTGGAAATCACTCCTCTCCTGCACCATTTTAGCCAATCTTGGCGTTGCTTACTGGCTACAGCAGCAAGGGAGAGGAGGGATTTACACGACAGGGTAAGGCTTCTTGCAAAACTTAGAGCTTTGCCATCCCTGTAGAAACGCCTCTGGAACCTAGGCACAGATTTATGAATTTGGTGAGAACTAAAGCAAAACTGTCACCTAGTAACTTACCAAGGCAAGCCCTTGGGCATTAATGCCTTCTCCTTCGGCCTTCAGTTCTTCCAAATTCTGCATGAGCACTAAAGAACACAGCCCAGGCCATTAATACACAAAGCAAAACAACAAACAAATAGAGCCAGGAAGGTGTAGTGGCTTGGGAGCTGGGACTTAGACCTGGAAGATCCGAGAGAGAGAGAGAGAGAGAGAGAGAGAGAGAGAGAGAGAGAGAGAG
>JAJKFI010000066.1:1262207-1301506 GCA_029204185.1 Lerista edwardsae | reverse complement strand
CTCTCTCTCTCTCTCTCTCTCTCTCTCTCTCTCTCTCTCTCTCTCTCTCTCTCTCTCTCTCTCTCTCTCTCTCTCAAATTATAAGGTGTTGCAAGGGAGTTCCAAGAAACTCCCTTGGTCCAAGTCCCCATCAATTCAGGGAAAAGAGGGGTCTGGGACACGTTTGTTTCTGCTGCCACAGGTGATAAGCAAAGGAGAAGGATGTGCATGTACTGTAGAATAGGTCAGACAGCAAGACCTTTCCATGGGGAGGACCAGCAACTTTTCTGTTACTTCTGCCATCTGCCTCCTATGCTAGTGGCATGGTATTTCTTAGCATTCTGCACACGTGTAATAGTATGCTTCAGAGTTATCACAGCAGGGTCTTCACCTGCCACACAAACCTGCCTTCGTAACATACATTATGCATATACAGTCAATCCTCTTTATATGCGACCTCGCTATCTGTGCACTCCTTTTTCTTCAAGGGGCAGAATTGCTCCTTCCCTCATTATCTGCGCCTCTGCCCTCATTATCCACTATGCAGAGACCTTCCAAAGGCTGCAGGGACCTTCAAAATGGCACCTGCCACCAGCGCGGACCCCTTTAAAATGCCTGGCAGATGCATCCGCCGGCCATGTTTAAGGGGTCCATACTGGTTGCAGGTGCCAGTCTGAAGGTCCCTGCAGGCTCTGGAAGGTCTCTGCAGCATTCAAAGAACTTTTGGCACTTCCTGCTGCACAATACTGGCTTCCTAAGGGCCTCTTCTGGATTCTTCTGAAGCCAGATAACCCTTGCCCCCTAACCCCATTGATACCATAGGATCAGTGATTCATTATCTGCGAATTCACTATCTGCGAGGATTTCCAGGAACCTAACCAGTGGTGAAATTCAGCCAGTTCTCACCAGTTCTGCGGAACCGGTTGCTAATTTGTTGATATACAAAAAGTAGTGCTGTAGTAAGAGGCAGTACAAAGAAAGGAGGACATAGAACCGGTTGTTAATTTATTTGAATCCCACCACTGAACCTAACCCTCGCAGATAATGAGGATTGACTGTACTTGCTTTTTCTAGAAAGTAAAGCACTGAGCCAGCCATCAGCCTCTTCCTCCTTTTGTGCATCAGGTGGATAATCCATAATTTTTGTTAAGTCCCACATTTTGGCTCCAAGTCAAGACCTCAGGTGGCAGATCGTAATAGGATTGGGGCCAAACTGTGGCCCCAACGTTCAGAGGCACAAACGCTGAACGGCCAACTTGCACATTGGCGCTGCTGGGCAAATGGTTGGATGCCCCATGCACATGATAGTGGCTCCCAGACTTCCTGCAGGAGCAAGTAAGGTGGTGGTGGTGGTGGCCAGTTCTCTCCAAAGGGAGAATTGGGATGGAGACTGGGCCAAGCAGGGGGTGGTCTGAGGGTAGGATGGGGAAGATCCTGGTGGCTGTTGTGTACACCAAGTTCCTGTCCTCTTTCCCCATCCCAACATGCCCACTGACTCTCCTTGAACTTATTCCAGCCAAATACTGGTGTAAGTCCCAGGACAGTGATGGCGAACCTATGGCACGTGTGTCAAAGGTGACACACCACAACGTTTGGGGTGACACACCAGCATTCAACAATGCCTGACAAAATCTGAGTTTACTGTACTCATTTTTCATTGTTGTAATTATTTGATGTTTCTTTATATAATACATAGTACCACACATGATTGGACTCTCTCCCTCCCTCCCTCCCTCCCTCCCTCTCTCTCTCGCGCTCACTCTCTCTCTCTCTCTCTCTCTCTCTCTCTCTCTCTCTCTCTATATATATATATATATATATATATATAATTTGTTTAAATAAATGAATATATAGAATTGTTTCTTTTTTTGTTTGGGAGGGGGATTGACATGCCAGCAGAGTCAAGCTAAGCATTTTCCTAAGTTTTGACACGCCAAGCCCAAAAGGTTCGCCATCACTGTCTTAGGAGATCCATTTTTTTCACCTTACACCTTACAACTATTCCCCCCTGTTTACAAATAACTGTGACACTGCTGTGGAAAGGAAGGTTGGGCAGGTTGTACTGATGATAGTACAGGTTCTAGCCAATGGGTACCCTCTCAACAGCCAATTTCAGGTCTATTATGCCCAAAATCTACGGAACTGATATTTCTTCCTGGGCTTTCCTCCAGGTATAAAGGAAAGGTATGCTTATGCTAAATGTGAGGAGGGCATTTCAAATTTATTTATTTATTTATTTATTTATTTATTTGAAGAATTTATACCCCACCTTTCTCATGCCCAAGGCAGCTTACATGGGCAGGCTAGCCTAAACCACCATTTTTTCAATGGGGCTTTTACAAATACACAGCATTCTTGTGATCCGCCAATCCTCAGTCCCAGATGTCGCCTTCCCAGTGTGATTCTCTCCTCTGGCTGCCTGCTGTCAAGCCTCAGCAGGCAATCACAAGTCAGGCCTGGACAGGTCCTCAAGGTCGTATTCCGTTCTTTTGCCAGCTGGCCTTCTCACACACTCCCCTGCAGCTCTCACTTGCAGTGAGCTAATCAGCTCCACAGCGACTCTGTTCTTCCACCACAGGTACTGCAGCTTGTCACAACCTGGCATTCATCTCCCATCCAAAAGCAAACCGCAGATTTTCCTGCTTAGCTTCAGGCAGTACCAGCAGCTCAACCATCAGTCCATGCCTCCTGCCCAAATCAGCCCCTCTAAACACATCGCACATGTTCACCTCCAATAAACACACCTAAAAACACATATTCACTTCCAATACATGTGAGCAACATTGTCAAAGGAAGAAGGGAGGGACTGTGAGCAGCCATGGACCAGGCCTGGTGACGCCTGGGGGAACGACTGTGGAGACCTTAACACAGTAAAGGCATCTTTCATGTGGGAACTCAAGATTAGGCACATCTGTCAGTCAGCTGCAAGATCCAAAGGCTGGAGAGACTCTACTAAATGAAGTGACGTCATCTTGGCAGTTTGCTGCCAGGCTGGAGGATGCAACTTGCAATAATGGTAAGCTCTGATTTGCAGGCTGGAAGAATGTAAATGAATGGCATTACTGAGATGTATATTGAAAAAACAACAAAGAATCCAGAGGCACACATCTATTTCAGCCTGACTTTCCGTAATCACATCTGACGTGACATTCTTTGTGAGATGCACAAAGTGGACTGTTAAGGTTTTTCTCAAGACTGGCCCTTAGATGGCTTTAGGGTGACAAACAGAGAGATGGGAGACAGAAACTGGGTCTTTTAGCAAGGCAGGGCCAGTTGAGAAAACTGTTGTTCAAGCAAAGCCCCAGCCTGACCTGGAAAGCCTTCATGGCAAGGACAGGACAAGGTCCTTGAAGCTAATCACCTGCCTAGAGCAGTGGTTCTCAATGGTTTTTGCACCAGGACCCACTTTTTATAATGATAATCTTTCTGGGACCCACCAAAAGTGATGTCATGGCGGGAAATGCCATCATTGTGATGCCAGAGCCTGCTGCTTTCCCAAAAATGCAAGAAACAGTTGGGTTATTTCTCAGCCATTTTCCAATAGCAAAGTGAAGCAGAAAGAAAAAAGTCTATTTACAACCTTGACACAAGCAAAACAACCACACAGCCCTCCCCATTTCCAGCATCCCATCTTCCCATATATTCAATATGGCTGCTCTAGGTGCTTCGCTACCCACCTGAAATTGGCTCGCAACCCACTGGTGAGTTCGGACCCACAGTTTGGGAACCATTGGCCTAGAACACAAGACTTGCTCCTTAGATGTAATCTAAATTGAGGGAAGCCTCTAATCCAGTGATTTTCAACCTTTTTCATCACATGGCACACTGAGAAAGTGCTAAAATTGTCAAGGCACACCATCCTTTTTTGGCAATTGAAAAGGTACACTGCACTGCTGGCTGGAGGCTCACATCATGGCCCTACTAATTTATGACCCTTCCCCCAAACACCCAAGGCACACCTGCAGACCATTTGCGGTGCACCAACGTGCCACGGCTCACTGGTTGAAAATTGCTGCTCTAACTTTAAGCCTTGGGGCAGCTCTGCACATGGAACAGCAGCATACACATCTGATCTGTACAGACCAGGCTCCTGGTTCTGTTATGATTGTTAAGAATATTTCCTGCTTTTCAACTACAGTTTTCCAACAGATCACAAGAAAGAATTTATTTTATTTTATTTGTTAAAGGCTATTCTACTGACTCCCAACAGACGTCCTGTATTCATGATGTTTACATGTGTGTGCATTTGTAAGTTATGGCTGTGTTTGTTTGAAAGTTATTGGCTGGTTGTTAGGCCACATCAACCCATGGCCCTGCCTTAAGAAGTAATGCTGCCGAATTGAAGCCAGGGGGCGGGCTTAGCGGCCATGTTTTCGTACTCAAAACAATGCTGATTCCAAGCATTTCACATTGCTTTGCGCGTACTGTTTGGGACTGAATAATTTACTCCTGAAGTAAAAACTTACGAAAATAAAAACGTGTGATCATGTAGAAACATTATTATACACACAAGAAATTACACAGCTTCAAAAATAATGTACTCACTGAACTGTAGTTTTATTGAACCAATGTAATGAGAATACATGAATCTTTCAGCGGAAATTAAGTCCCATTTTTCGTACAGCGATTCGCACACCCGTATGCAGAACATGCAGGCATGATTAAAAGGTTTTACACGCGTGCAGGGAGATATTTATTCGTGAATTTGCGGCAAGCCTCCTCCTTCGCGGCAATGATCTGAGTCAGCCATCTTTTTATACCCACGGCTTCAAGAAAACGACATCATGCCTTCTCCTGTGTATAATACCTTCATGGGCCACATCCAAGGCACCGTCCGTAGGCCGCGTGGGCCCAATTTGGACCGTGCGGCATTCTCAGAGCTACATCTGCTATACAGCAGGCACAGCTTCAAGGAACCCATAAGGGAGGTTGGAGCCTCCCCTGGTGAAAGGGCATGCATGGGAGGCTCTAAAAGACTCCTACCTTGCACGGGATATAGCGCAGGCCCACCGGTGCTCCAGTACTGGTCACCTCCAGATGCAAAGCCCAATTTCGCCAAATTGGTCCAATTGGCCCCAGGCCAGTCCCGCTGGCAGCCAACTAAGAACATATTCTGGGGAATAATATGTCACTGGGAAACTAGCACTACATTCTAGGAAATAGGTCAACGTTGTAAATAGTTCGTGAGATCCAAGATAAGCACATGGATATGTATTGACAAAAGTGGATAGTTATTGGACCTGTTCACCGAGCAAATAATATTTGTTATTTTTAATATGTAATATTTATTAAACAATTGATTTTTATTAAAATAATATTTAATAATATTAATATGTATTAAAATCTTTATCAATACATGAAGTAAATATTTTTATTTAAGAAAACAACTGGTAAGAACAATTGGATCTTGCTTGCTTCTAACTAGAATGAAGCTAAACTGAAAAGGATATTCTGGTGATAGCATTGAATGGCTCGGAGCACAGACCCTCAACTCAACTGGGAGGCTGACTTACCTCTGGTCAACACTTATCTTTGCTTCTCTGCTTGTTCCCAGCATCCCCCTTCCTAACTCCACTTTTTTTTCATGGGGATCAAGGCTTGGAAGATGACAAACCAATTGATTAATAGACACAAAATGTCTCCTGTAATTTATTTGCTTTCTGCACCTGACTAGAATCACTAGGTCGGTTTGGAAAGGAAAATATATTGTCCTCCCTGACTCCAAGTGGCAGCACAGAGAGGGGAGCATGTGATATCAAGCTGTGTATGGAAAGCAAACAAAACGCCATTTCTGTATATTGTAAGCATTTCAGGTCGTAAAAGTGTCAGCACACTATATTTCTTGCCAGGATCCTCTCCGTTTTATTATGCGGGCCCTGTCCCATTGTGTTCAGTGCTCAAGGAGAGTCTCTAAAGTGTTCAACATCTGTTTCTCTGTCATGTTTTTGATTAGCTGTGCCAGATTGCTTGCAATCCTCGTGCTCAGATAATCTGGCCAAATTCTAGCTAAATTGCAATCGCCAGGACATACTCTGGCTCTCTATTTCCCACCTAACCAAACCCAAATTCATTTTCACATGCTAATCCATGATATTTCTAAATGACATTCTGGCAATTGACTAGTAGTTTATACCTAGGCAAAATTATAATTAATACATGAGCGACTTTAGGAAGGGTGTGTGTGAGAGAGAGGGAGAGAGGGAAGGAGGGAGGGAGAAAAAATGGGATTTTTTTTGAAATGCAACTAGTTCCACAGTTCCCAAACTGCGGAGTCTGAGTCCCACTAGCATGTCTAGGGGCGTTTGAAAATAAATCAGATTTTGTGATTTGAAAGGCAGAAAGCGGTGATATGTGTTTTTATTCTCTCATTCAAAGTTCTCATTTTTAGTCATTTTACATGCTTTTAAAGTGTACTAGGGAGGTGATATAGTGTCAGCTGACGCAATCATAGTATTATTTCTAATTGGAAAAGTAATGTTATTTTTGAAAAAAAAATCTATTTTAAACACCAAAATACGGTGTTTTGTGTTTTTCACAAAAGTAAATATGCCTAGTCACAACCTAGTTTTGGGCCAGTCATGAAACTGACAAGGCAGATTATGTTATGTGCATCAAGCTGCTACCTGGGAGGTGGGAGCACTGCTGCCCAATCATGATTCTAGCCACACCCCTTGGCATTTATAAATCAGGCAACAGCCTCTGGGGCCTCTAAAACTTTTGGGAACCACTCACCTAGTTCAGTGTTTATGCATCCCTAATTCAGCTTCAAATTGGCAATGGAGGCTTCTGGTGGGAAACAGAGAGAGCGCAGATAGTCCTCAGGTGGGAAGCAGATGGCAGAATTCCACGGCCACTAGAGTGAAGTTCACAAGGCAGCCACCATCTTGCACTGAGTGTCATGATTCAAAACATACCCCACCAGAGGTCCTGCGATTTCATGGCCTGTGAAAATACCTAAGCGAGCTTCTCAGCAGATATCCATCTTCCAGCACAATTTGATGCATGTTTAACTCAGATGTTCCCATTCTGTCCATTCCATGGAGTTTACTCCCAGGTAAATGTGCATAGTCCTACTTTAAAGCTGACCTGACATTCATATGGGCAGTGAAGATGGGAAATTGAATTATGATTATCATTTCATTACATTACAGGTAGAAGGGATGTATTTGTTGAAAAGATTTATATCCCACTTTTCCAGAAGCTCTCGAGCTTATCATGCTTATCGTAGCTATTTTGTCTGTTAGCCAGTCCTACAAAGCAGGAGTGGACAACAGATAGCTTCATGAGGTTTCTTTGCAAAATGCACTTTGCAAATTCCTGAGGAATCTAGGGGCCATTTCTTAATAGGCACATTTCTTGTCATGTAGTTGTTTATCTCACCCCCCCCCTCCCCCGGGGGGGGTGCAGTATACAAACTTCTTCCCTTGCCTTGCCTTTTATCCTCCTAACAATACTGTGAGAGCACACTCCTAACCTGAAGTTAGGCAAGCAAAGTTTGGCCAGCACAAGGACCACTGTCAGGAGCCAGAGAGGCCAGCACACAGATGTGCGCCATCCTCCCTGACTCTAAGAGTGGTCCAAAAGTGCTTTATGGTGTCCCTTGTGCCGGCCAAACTTTGCTGGCCTAACTGTGCCGGCCTAACTCCAGGTTAGGATTGCGCCCTGAAAGTGCTTAGTCCAAGAGAGAGTGACTAGCCCAAGGTCACTCCAGAAATTTTCTGCTCTTTTCCCCTTCCCCGTTGCTCTTCATGTCGTCACTTCTATCTGCACCAGTTCTGTTGTAGCATTTTTCAGGGTAGCATTTTTCTGGTATCAAGAGGCAGAGTTGTGCCAACGTCCAAGTTATATCAGCCCACTATTTTTCTGATGTTACACTAGCATCTGTGCTGCATCACCAGTGGGCAGGCTTCTCTTACAACAGCAGGCAGTAGCTGCAGGGAGGGACAACCCCCCCCCAACCCACCCCTTCATCTTCAAATGTCCCTTCCCCTCAGCTTCAGAGTCATTCACAGCTCGGAAGAACAGCTCAGAGGCTTTGCTCTCCAAGCAATGGCTCTGGTGGAGAAGGGGAGGAGCCACATTACACAGGAGCTCAGGCTCCTGCTGCACTTAGCGTCCCCTCCTTTGGAATACCACCGACAGATGTTTGGGCTATTGCTGCACTAGTGTACATGGAGATTTACTGGCATATCACAAGGATTGGGCCTTTAATGCATTGTTTGGTTAATTTGGCAATGATGGATTTAGGAAGCCCTTTTAAAAAATCTTCAGTTCTGCTGGTGTATCTCCTCGATGTTTATGCATATACTGGGGTAGGCAACCCGCAGCATTGCACATGTCACTTTTTACAGAGAAAATCTTGAATGTGCCACTCTACCTTAACAATGCTTTTCACAATTACCATGATAGAAAACCTAAACATATACCTAAAACATTACCTAAAACGTATAGAAGACCAAACCTTGCTGGGGGAGAATCAGCATGGCTTCTGTAAGGGTAAGTCTTGCCTCACAAACCTTTTGGAATTCTTCAAAAAGGTCAACGGGCATGTGGATGTTGGTGAACCAGTAGATATTATATATCTGGATTTTCAGAAAGCATCTGACACAGTCCCTCACCAAAGGCTGCTGAAAAAAACTTCACAGTCAGGGACTAAGAGGTCAGGTCCTCTTGTGGACTGAGAATTGGTTGAGGATCAGGAAGCAGAGAGTGGGGATTAATGGGCAATTTTCACAGTGGAGAGAGGTGAAGAGCGGTGTGCCCCAGGGATCTGTCCTGGGACCAGTGCTTTTTAACTTATTCATAAATGACCTGGAGACAGGGATAAGCAGTGAGGTGGCCAAATTTGCAGATGACACTAAACTTTTCCGGGTGGTGAAAACTAGAAAGGATTGTGAAGAGCTCCAGAAGGATCTCTCACAACTGGGAGAATGGGCAATAAAATGGCAGATGCGTTTCAATGTAAATAAGTGCAAAGTAATGCATATTGGAGCAAAAAATCAAAAATTCACAAATAGGTTAATGGGTTCTGAGCTGTCAGTGACAGACCAGGAGAGAGATCTTGGGGTGCTGGTGGACAGAGGCCACACCTAGAGTATTGCATACAGTTTTGGTCTCCACATCTCAAAAAGGACATAGTGGAATTAGAAAAAGTACAGAAAAGAGCAACCGGGCTGGGGCACCTTACCTCCCTTACGAGGAAAAGTTACAGAGTTTGGGGCTCTTCAGTCTAGAAAAAAGGCGCCTGAGGGGAGACATGATTGAGACATACAAAATTATGCACAGAACGGATAGAGTTGATAAAGGGAATCTCTTTTCCCTTTCACACAATACCAGAACCAGGGGACATCCTCTAAAACTGAGTGTTAGGAGAGTTAGAACAAACAAAAGAAAATATTTCTTTACCCAGCGTGTAATTAGACTGTGGAACTCCTTGCCGCGAGATGTGGTGATGGCATTGGGCCTGGATGCCTTTAAAAGGGGATTTGATAAATTTATGGAGGAAAACTCCATTACAGGTTACAAGCTATGATGGGTATGTCCAGTCTGAGATTAGCTGGTCGCTCATCATGAGGGCTGGGTAGGAATTTTTTTTTCTGTCATCCAAATTGGCCAAGTATGGATGGCAGGTTTTTTTGCCTACTCCAGACTGGCGAGGGAGGGATGGGTATTCAGTAGGTTACATGATTTACATTGTGCTTAATAAAGTTAAACCCCAACCTCAGTCTGTTGTCTTCCTTAGAGGTGGTGCAAGGGTCTACTTTAAAATGCCAGATGCAGGGGAATGGCAGCAGGACACAAGTATCTGATTGTCTTGCGTGCTACCTGAGGCATCTGGTGGGCCACTGTGAGATAGCTGGACTAGATGGGCCTTGGCCTGATCCAGCAAGGCTTTTTGTTATGTTCTTGGTATATCTCAAAGTGCCAAAAGGTACAGAGCAATAAACACACCCTATTGATTTTCTCTCCTGCCCATCATTCTTTCCCCACCTTTCTCCCCATCTTCCAACCAGAGCAAATCAAGCAGAGTGGGTGTGGAGTGTGTTTCCATGGCAGCACAGAGTGTGTCAAATCAAATCAAATCAAAAAACCTTTATTAGGCATACAGCAACACACCCACCAATTTATACAGAAAAAGCTAAAAGAAGAGACAATATATGCCACAAATAAAACGCTATTTTGTTTCACCAAGATTATAATGGAATCACAGCTGCACGCCCAAGATTGATCTTAACTATATGTGCAATAAATCTAGCTAGTTGATTAATGAACACTGGGTCCTGCACTTCAAATAATGACTTTGGACCCTCCTCCTCAGTGTTCAGGCTAGTGCAATTCAAGATAGGTTGTAAATAAAGATCTCTACTCATTTGATGAAGGGGACAATAGAAAAAAATATGCTCTAGCATTTCAATAGCTTTTTGCTGGCATGGACAAAACCTTTCTGAGTAAGGAAGACCCTTGTATCGCCCCCACAACATTTCAGATGGAACAGCGTTACATCTGGCCAGCGTCATGGTTCTACGAATCATGGGGCTTTCCAGAATATACAAATAAGCGGGTACCTGACCAACGTTGATATTAATTTGATGGTATAGTGAGGAGCAGTGTGTATTAGCAGACCTCAACAGATTCTGATCATGGAGGGCAAGCAGCTTCGTTTTAATCAGTCTAAAGGCCTCATTCAGTGAAACTGATCCTAAGATCTCCAGTTCAATGCCTAATTTAACAATTTTAGTTGTCCAGGGTTCGGCTGTAAAGAAAGGATCCGATAACAAATGACGCAGCAAATTGTTTTCATCATTCGTGTAGAACACTTTAAGCCAATATTTAGTGGCATGAATCCACGCTAGTGTCTCCAACTTTCTCTGTCCCGACTCTAAACACAGGACAGCATATGATATACATCTAGGAAGGCCAAAGCTCTTTCTTTAAAAAGCAGCCTGCACTTGTTCAATTGAGGTATTCCATGCCTGGATCCAAAGAGGGATTCCATATAAAATTTGGGCTGTACATTTAGCAGAGAAGATTTTGAGGGCAGCAGGAATAAATGCTCCACCTTTATTAAAGAAGAAGCGACAGATCGACTGGGCAGATAAAGACGCTGCCAAACGCACCCTATTAAGTTGGCCAACCCAAGAGAGATTATACGAAAATACTAGGCCTAAATATTTAAACAATTTAACTTGCTCGATCTCCATATTATCGAATTTCCATTTCAAAGGGTTCCATGTCTTGGCAAACACTAAAATCTTAGATTTTCTAAAATTGAGTTGCAGTTTATTACATGAAAAAAAAAGTCAAGGCATTTGTTTATTAACCTTCTAAGACCGAGGTGTGCCACAGAGTGTGTCCACGGGGTGTGTCCACGGCAGCATTAAAAACCCGAGTATGTGCTGTGTAAGGAGTAGCAAAGACATCTAGCAAACTATAAACTGCGGCAGTGCTGGTTTTGTTTGTTATTATTTCAGTGTTTTTTCAAGACTGAAAAACTCTATGCAGAGGAAGAAGGGAGGCTTTACTTTAGTAAGTAGCTGAAGGATCACAGCCTCTTGGGACCTTTAAAACATTGAACACTCCACACCTTGGAGATTGAGGCTGCGGTCTGTAGGCAGCGACTTGGAAATAACTAGCCTCACTCAATACCATGGGAGCAGCTACATCCAGGTATCTAGGATAGGTTTGCTAATGATTAACAGTAACAGTTCTTCAAAAGTCTCATATTTTATAGATCTGTAAGAATTTGGGAATAAAAGTCAGAGCAATCAAACGCAGGGGTAAGAGCAGCCCGAGATAGTTTGCCTAGGTAAAAGCTTCATGGCAAGTTTCAGACTACATCATGCATCAACTCTGGCAAACAGAGAGCAACCGAAGAAAAAAGGAATAGAAAGCCATTACAGGAAGGCACTTAGGAGAAAGAGATACGTACACACACCAGAGAAGAATGCTTTGATATTCAAAATATTTATGACTTTAAAAGGCATGAAAAATGATACCGGCTATTAACTAATAGACATATTCTGCCTTTGTGATGCGGCTTCAAGCTTTAACTGGAAACACATCTTTGCTTGACGTTGTCTCAGGCCAGATGTAAACATGATTAATTTGGAGGTGCAACAGGGGAGAGTTCCTACCTCCTGGCTTGGACTGCCGGCCTCAGGAAGATCTGGCTGGACAGCACCAGTCACCTGAAATACTGATTGCTGGGAGGCCCCTTATGGACCAATCCCATCCCGGGCCAACCTGCACAGTGGCCGCAGCATCCTGCAAGTTGGATGGAGACAAGTGCCAGCTAGGAGAGATAAGTACAGAAAAAGAAAAAACACCTTTGCAGCTGCTCTGTGGTCCCTTCTGGGCCTTCTCAGATCTAAGCCAGCTCTTTAAAATGGGTTTGGGCACAGAGACATCACCGGCTATTTGTTTAGAAAGGAAGAAAATCCAGGGTCAAAAGCACACATCCACAAGCACGTCTAGTTTGACCTAAAGTAGAATATGAACTGTTGGGAGAGCCAGTTGGGCCAGTGATGTCATTCAGGGGGAACAGACCAGAACGGGCGTTCCGGATCCTAACGGGCTCTGTGGCTGGTTCTGGGTTCCCGATAAGTGCCAATCAAAAGTGAGTTCCTGTTCCTAAATCATTTGAATGACACCACTGAGTTGGGCCCTTATTTTCTCATGAATTCAGGCAAGGCCTGGTTGGCAGTGATTCCACCATGTTGCAAAAAACATGGAGGCAATCCAGAACGGTCTCTAGAGGAGGCCTTCTTAGTTATGGCACCTCATTTCTTGTGGCGGCGCTCCTCCCTCAGGTGCCCCCCCTCACACTGGTTTCTAGATGATGACCCACCCATCCTCTTAGGCAGGAATCTGTCCTTTTTTTGTGCAGTATAATGTATAATGATGGGACTGACACATGCTTACATGTGTAAAGCACATTCACAATAATTTATGAGCAGGCTAGGCCAGCATGAGGATGTGCACCGGCCGGCCTGTGCTGGTATCCCAGGCTGCAAGGGGTGAGTTGTGGCCAGCCTACAGAGGTAGAGAGGATGTGAGGAGGGAGGGAGGGAGGGAGGAGCAGTGTGAAGGACTGCACCTCCTGCAAGAACCACAGAGAAGGCAGGTAGGTGGCCTAAGGCAGTGGTCCCCAAACTGTGGATCCATGGCTCACCAGTGAGTCACGACCCAATGTTTGGTGGTTTGCAAAACTGACAGAGTAGATTAGGCTATGTGCATCAAGGGTTAAACAACTTGCTATTGCGGGGAGGGAAGAGCACTGCTGCCCACCATTATAGCCACAAAGGCTTTAGCAGCTGCTAAAGTGAAACTTCTTTTTTTTTAGGGGAGTCCTGATGCTAAAAAAAATTGGGAACTACTGGCCTCAGATGACTGGATAGTGCAGTGCCCTCCAGAGACCTGCAGGTGGCGTTATATCCAATATGTGCAACTGCTGCCAGATCCACCCCAGACACGTTCCCAGTTCCCCCAAATGCTCAGTTACTCACCTTCCCTGCCCATAGCCCACCCCCACACCAGCTTACCTGCTGCATTTCAGGCAACCAGCCATGGCAGCCAGCCTCCAATGCTGCTGCTGCTGCTGCTTTGTGGTAGTGGCTCAGAAATGGCCACTGATGGGACGCTCCGTGCACCTTCAGCAGCTGATTTATGACAGCGGGACAAGATTGGGCTATAATTCTATTACGGAACAGTTTGTTCAAATAAAGCAAAAAGAGGCAGAAACAATCAAGAAGAGGCTTCACTAGAACCCCAGCACTCAGGGCAGTGACATCACATAATATTGTGAAGGAGATCTTCCACAGGAGAAGAAATGGGGGGTGAAACCATCAGCACTGCCTCCTCTGGGAAGGACCTGGAAGTGACTGCCTTGCATTGCTTACAGTTCTCCCGGAGCTTATGGCTTCACACACCCCTTGTATAGCACAGCGCCTGGAGCAGGTGCTCCTCAGGCTCCACCCTAGTTACAGTTCTGCGTAACTACCAAGCATACTCTGCATAGTGTTGGAGTTGGCACAACTCCATCTGCTGTCTAGAGGGGGCAGTCTAATGTCCAAAAGGGGAAATGTGATGTCCTGTGACCTAGACCCTTCTTACCTGTCCTCTCTGTGATTCCTGCGGGGGTGTGGCCTTGAACTTAATTTCCTTTCCTTCTCCTCTGAGCACGTCCCCTTTTGTCCTCTTGACCACCAAGCTGATAAGATGTGCATACCAAGGGCTCTGATGTCCCCACCATCCTAAGCACACCTCCATGCAGCTATAGGCCTTGCCTTCCAAGTGTTAGTTGTACCTCTGATCCTAATCAGACGCTGTAGATATGCACTGGATGGGACTGTGAGTAAACCTTTCTTTTTGCATCTTTACCAAGCCTCTGCCTCATGTGTCTTTGGTTAATAGCAGTCAGCCTGGGTGAGGGAGGTTCCCGTGAGGAGATTCCCTAAGGGGGGGAAATCCGCTGCTTACTCTACTCTGCTTTCCCCCATCACCAATAAGAAATTTCCAATACATAGTACCAAGGCATCCAGTGAAATATTTGATCACATCAAGAGTGTTTCAGACAAGACTTTGCTTATGTTTAGATACAATCTACCCTCATCTGTGTGAGGTGATAGAATTCTGGATCATTCCACTTCAAACTGCAAGTGGAGAGTCAGTTCCTAGACTCAAGGGTGAAAGGATTTATCCTTGAAACAGTCAGCCCTGGCAGGTATTTTAGTCTACAATCCTATCCACTCTTACCTATGAGTAAGCCCTATTGACTATAATGGGTCTAACTTCTGAATAGACAAACATAGGCCCCGCCAAGGACATATTTCAAGATGCCTCTCTGTAAGCATCAAAAAGTACTGTGGTTTTAAGCTGAAACTGATGCTCTCCATGATATTTGATCTTAAATACGGATGGGAATTGATATTGACATCCAGGAGCTCATCAAAACACACACACATGGTCATGTTCCAAAACCATGTACCCTTGGACTAGATTGTTGTTGTTGTTGTTCAGTCGCTAAGTCGTGCCCGACTCTTCGCGACCCCATGGACCACAGCACGCCAGGCCTCCCTGTCCTCCACTAGCTTCCGGAGTTCGCCCAATTTCATGTTCATTGCTTCGGTGACACTGTCTAACCATCTCATCCTCTGCCGCCCCCTTCTCCTTTTGCCTTCAATCTTTCCCAGCATGAGGGTCTTTTCTAAAGAGTCCTCTCTTCTCATCAGGTGGCCAAAGTATTGGAGCTTCAGCTTCAGGATTTGTCCTTCCAGGGAGCAATCAGGCTTGACTTCCGGGAGGATTGACCGATTGGATCTCCTTGCAGTCCAGGGGACTCTCAAGAGTCTTCTCCAACACCATAATTCAAAGGCATCTATTCTTCGGCGCTCTGCCTTTCTTATGGTCCAGCTCTCACAGCCATACATTGCTACTGGGAAAACCATAGCTTTGGACTAGATACAACCACACAAAAAAACCACATTTAAGTTTCTTCATGAGTGTGTTTTCTTCTTCTGTCGCTTCTCCCTATGTTGAAATTTGTTAGTCTTTATTTAAAAACATAGCTTGCTTTAGTCAAAACTCTTCAAGTGGTTTTTGATAGTTTACTTCTCCAGAACCTATGATAAAAGGGAAAAATAGGAACTCCTAATTGGAAAGTGGGAGGGGGCTTAAATGACATACTTCCCCTCCTTTATCCTCTCTCAATAATTTAAGAACGAGATTAAAGGCACATAATACCCTTCCATGGGTATAAGCAGACTTTGATGTTAAGGGTCATCCTGTTAACTTCCCCAGGTGCCCACCAGAATAAGCAGCATTATGTGCCTGCTGTGTGAGTGGAGATTTGTGGAACCACACTGACATCTAGTGGGGAGACCACGGGAAAATGAAACCCTCAGCTGCACTGCAGACATGGACTTGGATGTGCATGTCAAGCTGTAGCAACATAACATAACAGCTGCTACATAACAATAGCCATGGAACAGAATTTTGGTATATCAAGATGGTTGGCAAACCTACTAGGAAATGGCTCAGTACACTGTGGTCACTTTTAAGAGCTTGCTAAAGCCTCATTTACAGTCTGCGTAGCGCTGGTGCATAGCACTGGTGTACGGAAAGAGCATTGTGGGATGCCAGGAGAGACACTTGTCCCTTAATATACAATGGGCAGCAATGACTTTTGATGTCCCCTTTAGACAGATGGCCAGTGGAGTGTGGATGGCAAGCCAGTGAGTGAATGATAGAGTGGGAGGGGGCGCTAGCCTTCATATTATGACTCTTTGCCCTCACCTCAGTCTAAATCAGGGGTCTCCAAACTATGGCTCGGGGGCCACATCTGGCCTGCCACAAGATTTTATCCCGCAGCAACTTGATTTTTTTTCCTCAAAGCATTTGCTAATGTTTGACATTTTTACTCCTTATATATCATTTCTCAGTTAAAGCATGGCATTGTTTCTTGGTAATTGTCACATCTCTCTTTTGTCCTGAATCATATCGTGCTGATTACAGAAAAGATCCAAGCAAAACTCATTCATTCATTCATTCATTTCTTTATAAAACTGATTTTGGCCTGCAAAAATGTATAAAATATACAATACTGAAATGTTGGGAGACCCCTGGGCTAGACAACAAAAGGGTTGGAAATACTAACTGCTTGCAAAATAGCTGCCAATCTTTCCAAAATGCCAAAGAGGGCATTGGTTTATCAGGCACAGGTACCCCGAAACAGGGACTGGCCGGGCATATGTGCTGGTTTGTGTGCTGCACAAGGACTGCTTTACTATGACCAGAACAGCAGCCTGGAATCCTTCAGACCACTTTCTGGCATGCTGCAATCATGATCCCAGTGACAGTAACTCTTCAGATAAGGGATGTGCTGTGCAGCCCTTATGTTATGACTGGCGAGCCTGTTGCATTATCAACGCACATCCAGAACATCCCAAACAGTACAAAGTTTACCAGAAAGTTAAATTTTAAACTCGGTATTTATAAAATAACTTGACTAACTCTGTACCCTTTAGCCCACTACTACCCTGGCTCACCCTCTTACACAGACCGGCTGTTTTCTCAACTGGCAAGTTGTCTTCTGTTTGCCTTGCACTCATTTAAAATCCACGCTGAAGCAAAGTATTTTATCCATTGCTGCCCACTCTTTAACCCTAAAAGTAAGTTCGTTTTGTTCAGGTAGGGTGGAGGAAGGGGGCCAGGGTTGTTTGTTACTGAGAGCACAAGCCTAACCTGGAGTTAGGCTGGCACAGCTAGGCCAGCAAAGTTTGGCCAGCACAAGGGCCAACATAAAGCATATTTGGACCACTCTCAGAGGCAAGGAGGATGGCGCATGTCTGTGTGCTAGCCTCTCTGACTCGGAGAGTGATCCAAACATACTTCACGGTGTCCCTTGTGCCAACCAAACTTTGCTGGCCTAACTGTGCTGGCCTAACTAGGTTAGGATTGCGCCCTGAATCACCTGTGGCTGGGCGATTTGCGTATCATGTAGAAAACATCCCTTGATTTATCTTACACGATTATTTGGAACTGAAGGCAGCTAAATGTGTGAACTGATTCTGTTGCATTTTGGGTGATGGGAAATGACATAGGTTTGTTTATGGAGTCATGGCTGTAGTGGTCCATTCACACATGCAAGTCATCCCTTGATGTTGCAGTCATCAAATGATGGTTCCCCCCTCTTCTGAAGAATTCATATTAGAGAAACTAAAGTTGCTGTGTCTATCTTCCAAATGTCAGATATAATTTATTTCCAAGTGCTTCACCTTAAATATCTGCTAGTGTATTTTCCTCACTTTGCTATTCCCAAACTGTGGAATTCTCTTAGGAAGGAAGGTAATCTCCCACCTTCTCTGAAGTACTTCTGCCTTTTTTATGCTTATTCCATCAGGTCTTTAATATGCAGTTGCTTTAAAATTACTATTGTGTTTGAGATGATTTTTTAAAATGTGTCTTCACTGCTGCATTTTTCTTGCCTTGTTTTAGTTGGACTGTCAATTTTTATTTTAATGTTATATGGATCCCTGTTTTTATTGCCATATTTTACATGCTGTTAAATGTTAAATGTAAATGTTAAATGAATTTGAATTTGAATTTCAAATGTTAAATGGCCTATTTGGGCCATCTTCTGGTTGGGAGGAGATGGTACAATACATATTTTAATAATTAATTAATACAGATCGCCAATATGCACAGTTGAAAAATTGGGCCCTCCTAATAGGACCAAAAGGTGGAGTGCACAGGAATGAAGTGCAGGAGGTAGAGAAACCAGATAGGATAGAAGAAAATTATCACTGTGTAGTGGTACAAGAAGGGACATGGTGGTGCTGTGGGTTAAACCACTGAGCTGAACATGTTGACCAGAAGGTTGGCAGTTCGAAACTGTGTGACGGAGTGAGCTCCCATTGCTTGTCCCAGCTCCTGCCAACCTAGCGTTCGAAAGTATGTAAAAGTGCAAGTAGATAAATAGGTACCACTTCAGTGGGAAGGTAACAGCGTTCCATGCACTACAGCGCATAGTCATGCTGGCCACATGACCACAGAAGGCTTGTCCTTAGAGAAACGCCAGCTCTTCAGCTTAGAAACAGAGATGAGCACTCCCCCCTACAATCGGTCATAACTAGACCGTTCAGTCGTGGGGAAACATTTACCTTTAGTGGTACAGGATACTTTGGAGGATCCTTCAAATTTTACAACCAGAAATCACTTTCAAACATACCCTACTTCCAGCCAACCCTTGGGACTACTGAGCGACATTCTCTTTAATTTATATTTCTGAAATAATCCAGACAAACTCCACATGTTCTGAAGTGACATTGTCTGGTAGAAAGGAGCCTGCTGAATCCTTGAATGGTGAATGCCAGAGGAAATCGCAAACCTGGTTTGGAAGATGAAACCATGGTTCACCTGCACAGTTGCACTTTTTCTTCTTTAGGGCTGTCATATGTTGTCTGCACTTGTCATAGTTTTCCTCCCTCCACTCCTTCCCAACAGGTTTACAGTGCGCTGAAATGGTCTTGGTTTGCTTGTCAGACTTCGAAGCTTATGCTAAAGAACATCTTCCCAAGGCCACCTGGGATTTTTTTGCAGCTGGTGCTGATGAATGTGGTACCCGGGATGACAACGTGATGGCGTATAAAAGGTATGATGAGGGGCTCATCTTTGAAGGACATACTGTTCAGGTTGGGGTGGACATCCAGGAAGTACCATGCTACGTTCTCACACACATCAAAAAAGAATCAAAGCCTGACCTCAAAAACAATATGCAGCAAAAGGATGAAGAATGTAACAAATATTTTAACATCCCATAAATATGTAAAAATAAAATTAACACCAAAGAAAATAAAAGACAAAGACAATTGCATAAAATCCATAACATGTTTTTAAAACCATTTCCAAAAGTCCACAGGCAATTTACTCTTGGGCACTGGTTCGCAAACTTACTGGGGTCACGGTGCCCCTGCAGCCTCTCCTTCCTGGCTCAGCTGGGCACCACCATCTTGGATCATGCAAAATCTCTCGTCATCCAAGATGGTAGTGCCCAAATCTCGCGAGATTTCACGTGATCCCAGATGGTGGCATCCAAATCTTGCACAATCCAAATGACAGAACATGTCCAAAGTTTGGCTGGACATTTGTGTACATCTTTACACATATGTTTCAAGTTCCACATTTGATTTCACATTTTGCTTCAGTTAATTTAAAAACCCAGCTGTGTTATGTTTTCTATAATTGGGAATACCTAAGAAATCTGGTTGTCAGAAGAGATGAGCCTCCTTTGGAAGTTCTTTGGATTTTCCACTGGACTCTCACCAGAGAGACACAATTTCACCAGCCATCCTCTTTCACTTACTCCTTCTCCCAGAATCCGTTTCCGGCCACGAATGCTGCGGGATATGTCCAAAATGGACACGAAGACCACAATCCTTGGCACTGAAATCAGCTTCCCTGTGGGGATTGCTCCCACTGGCTTCCACAAGTTAGCTTGGCCGAGTGGAGAGCTGAGCACAGCTAGAGGTATGCCAGAATCTCGTACCCAAAACATTTCAAATTATAGGCATAGATCAAAGGGAGATTGGGCTTAAATTGTTTCTCCCCCTCCCCATATCTTTGACAGCGGCAGAAGCCATGAATACCTGCTATATTGCCAGTACGTATTCCTCTTGCTCTGTGGAAGAAATAGCTGCTGCTGCACCTGCTGGTTTCCGATGGTTCCAGCTGTATGTTCTCCAGAAGAGGAACCTCACAGAGCAGTTGGTGAAGAGGGTGGAAGCCCTGGGGTTCCAGGCCCTGGTGCTCACAGCCGATCTGCCCTACCCTGGGAAGAGGCGGGATGACATCCGCAACAACTTCTCGTCATCTGCAAGCCTGCCACTCAAGAACTTTGAAGGCAGCTTTGAGGTTAGAACATTTGACAGAATCTCATAAGAACTGCCTACAAGAGTATCTGTGGATATGGAGACAAGGAACAGACCCAGTGATGTCATGCAGGGGGAATGCGGGGGAACTCAGTTCCACTTGTTAAAATTAGGGCTGACTCCGCCCACTTCACTCCGCAGTGCTTCTCCCCTCCTCCCCCCTCCCAATTCCTCTGCAAAGAGCTTTTCTTCTTGGTTGGCCAGCACTCAGAGGGTTAAAGGGAGCGACTCTGGATTCCTAGAGGGGCGAAGGGGTCTACCCAAGGAGGTTTAATAGCTGGAGCCGGCATGGTATCTTTTCCTTGAAGCCATGGGCGGAACAATATGGCTGACTCAGATCTTTCCCGCGTTCACCCCGCACGTGTGTAAAAGTTAATCTCAACGTCTTTAATAATGGCTGCGTGTTCTGCATATGGGTGCACGAATCGCTGTACGAAAAATGGGATTTAATTTCCATGGAAAGATTCATGTATTTCGTCCGGTGTGTTCAGTAATATAATTATGCGGAATTAAACCTTGGAATTGCATATTAACTCATAATTAGGTTACCAATGGTGTTTCTCCACGATCACACGTTGTTATTTTGGTAAGTTTTTACTTCAGGAGTAAACGATTCAGTCCTAAACATCATGCGAAAACCCATTGGAAATGCTTGGGATAAGGATTGTTTTGAGCGTGACAACATGGCTGCTGAGCTCGCCCGTGGCTTCAGTCTGCTGGTATTAACTATACAGGGATGCCGGCTCCAGTTATTAAAGCTCCTTGGGTCTACCCATAGGAACCAGTCTACCCATAGGAACCAGCCACGGGTAGACCTGGGCTCCGCCAGCCTCCGGCTTATGACGTCACTTCCGGTGGGCGGGTCCTGACACGTGCCAATCAAAAGTGAGTTCCTGTTCTTAAATCATTTAGATGCCACCACTGAACAGACCAATGGGTGAATGAAGACAGAAACAAGATTTATTAGATTTGCACAAGCAAACATAATAATGTGGCCCAATCCACCCTAAACGCAGAGCCAGCAGAACACGTGTTCCGCCAGTGTTGGCTGCTGCAAAAGTGCCGTAAAGGGTAGGGAACTTCCCATGCCTTCCAGTGCAGCGACAGAAGCCCACCGGAAAAGGTAAGCCCACTGTGGGCTGGCAGAATAGTGTGGGGCGGGAGGACAGGATGAGACGGGGAAGCGTTTGCGAATCAGGCCCAAGAGGAGAGCAGGATCGGCAGTGGCACCTGCCGAATCCTGGTTCCCTTCCTGGGCCTGATCCGTCTGTACAGATCAAAGTGGACTTGCACCACTATGTCTCTGGCACTGGTCTGAGCTGACCCATTCTGGTGGCTGGGGCTTATCTTGGGGCAAAGAGACAAATATTCCCTTACCGAGGGAGACAATATCTCCCTCCACCCCGTAGGATGCAACATAGCCTAGACTGTCTGCCCCTTGCATTACCATGCAGGGATTTAGATTGGATTGAGTTGTGGGGTCTTACGTCTCCAAAATAGACATGGTGCCAAAGGCATGTGCCAGCATACTGGGCTTAAATCTTTTAAATTGGCAGTATCTATGAATACCTGCTACACTGCCAGTACAGCACTGCCTGTACTGCCAGTACAGATTCCTTTCATGTGCAAGGGGTGTGGCCAACCATACCAATGTGAGGTGCGTGTCTTAACGCAAACTCCCTTTACTTCCAAACTCCTAATTTCGAGGGGGGAAAAATGCCTATGTTGCAACTCCCTGAAACGTGGCCTCATTCAGGTGCTTGGAGTGATGCCCAGAATCTCTCATGATAAGCAGCAATGGGGGCACCCTCTTAATAAGCAGCGACCAGTAAGAGATGCAAAAAAAACAACACCCCTGTTGCTTGGGGTATTAACGGATAACGGATTGTATAACAATGATGTTTTTCCAACACATCTTTAGCCTCAAGGACAAAAACAGCCTTGCAAGAGTCAATGCAATATCGCTGACTGAATAAAGATGTTGGCAATGCTTGGAGAGTAACCCTTGATCTGCCAGGCACTCCCGTTTAGCCCACCGTTGTACCCTTTATGTCTCAGAATGTCTGAGGAGACCTGAGAAGCCAGTCCTGGAAGAAGCTTCTGGTTGCTAGTCTGTGTGGAGGTGTGAATGCTTTTGATTCAAACTTCAGAATTCAGTCACATTTGAGAAGGGTGGACTTCCTAAAAGGCATGTCTGACATGGAAGCCACATCTCTAAAATGACAAATCCTTGTGCCCTAACTGGAAGTTTTGTGTCACTGCTGGGAAGGAGACAGTTGAGCTGGTAAACCACAGGGGACTCCTACATCTGACACACATGCCAGAAATGTTCGTTTTGTCCTTGATGTGTGCCAAATCTCTGAGGTAAAATACAGAACTAACACCAGGATGGACGTAATGATTAATTTCAAGTAGAACAAAATTTCTTCAGACCTCAATAGTTTTCTGGCCTTTCAGGCATTTCACACTCCTATCTGAGGCCGCTCTGTGGCCTTGTAGAGGAGCAAGGCCTTGATCTGACTGATGGTACATTCTACTTTCATGGTCTCTTCCCTGTGGAAAGTTGAAGCTTGGCTTCTAACCAGCCGTACTTGTGGATTTTGACCCTCAATCTACATTCCATTCAAACTGCATGTTTGGCTAAATGGCAAGCTACAGTTCTTTGCTATGTATCCATGAAAGAACATTAGAATGTGGTTTTGTACACCCTTTAACACACCCAAGAATCCTCTGCAGGAGTTCCATGACAGACAGAAAAGGTTCCTTGAAAGTAGCAAGTCTGAAAACCAGTGTTCAGGGCTGGCCTTAGGTGTAAATACAAAACATTTTTTTGTAGGGGGCCCATTCCCGCCATGAGGATGAGTGGCTGTGGTGAGGCAATTGTGTCACTGTCAGCTGCTTCAGACCCAGAGGCTGGAAGGAGGGACGTGCAGCAGCAATGCTCTGCTTGCTGCACTCTCTTCGAGACGCCTCAGCATGGAAGATTCCAGAGTGTCAGCTACAAACTGAGGGGCCAGCTGTGGCTACGGGCACTCAGCTCATCACCATAGTACAAGGCCCCCAGAGCTGGCTCCAGGAGTGGTGCGGTCCAATGTAAGGCGTTCCTGCAGGGGACCCTACCCTTCCCGTGGGGCCCCCACTCACCGAGAAGAGAGCTTGTGGCGCTGCATGCAAACGGTGGCACCTGGAAATAGTTGGCATCATTGCCAACTGCTTCCAGGAGGCCCATTTTAGGCCATTTAAAGGCAGGGGCAGGTGGGAGGGCCCAAGGCTTTGCTCACCCCACTGACTTACATCCCAAATCGTTCCTTGCTGTTGCGGTGGGCGATATACCCACTGTGCTGGTGCAGGGGCCCCCAAAGTGTGGGGCCCAATGTGACAACATTGGCCACATTGGCCTAAGGCTGGCCCTGAGGGCCCCACTAGGCAAGGGGGCCCAATTTGGCCAAATTGAGCCTGCCAGTGCCCACAAAAGAAAGGGATTGCTATAATATACAATAATAACAAATAAATTGCAAAAAGAAAATGGAGAACATATTTAAATATGACTGCACTATGAAGAGGACAATGCAGTGAAAGGTTCCTCTCAGGATCAATAATCTACCATGACAGACAGGCAGGCAAATGTTTACCGAGTATACTAACAGTATGATCAGCCCTGAGGTTTCCTTCTGCTCCTCTGCTTCAGGGGGAATCAAATACAGAATATGGGCTGCCAGCCGGCTCGATAGACTGTTCCCTCAATTGGAATGACATCTACTGGCTGCGGAGCTTGACACACCTGCCTATCATCATCAAGGGAATTCTGACGAAGGAAGATGCGGAACTGGCAGTGAAACATGGAGTTGAAGGAATTATTGTATCCAACCACGGGGGAAGACAGCTGGACGGAGCACCTGCGACTGTAAGTAATGGACCTTCAGCTCTCATGTTCACATGTGCAGGAATATCTATGTCCACAGCTAATGTTTTTTTTCTTTGTGCATAAACATGTGTGTATTATGCCCATGTGCAAAAGCTAGACCAATGTAGAAACAGAGTTGGGAGGAAGTAAAGCCCAGATTGAAGAAGAAGGTTTTGGGTGCAACTCAATAGACGCCACTGGGCCAACATTAACAGCTTGCATTGGCCCAACGGCATTGGCCCATGGCTGCGCCACTCATGCGCCAGCCAAACTCAACTGGCACAAGAGCTGCCCTGGGCAGAGGGAGGGCAGACAGGCAGGAGGAACTGGGTGGGGACTGGGCTGGCTGGGAGATGTGCCAACCCGAGGAGGGGCTGGGATGGAGCCGTTAGGCCACATCCAAACCTCCGTACCCAGGCTGCGCTGCCCCAATTCAGACCATGCGGCGTCCTTGGTTCTGCCCCTGCTATACAGCAGGTGCAAATCCAAGGAACCCATAGGAGAGGCTGAAGCTTCCCCTGGGGCAAGGGCGCGAACGTGCTCCAAAGCTGCGCTGGATACAGGCCCGCAGGCCTTGCTATTCCAGCGCAGTTTAGGATTGCGCCCTTTGCATTTGTGCAACATGAAGGTGGGCAACAAGCTCCTTGTTTGTCAAACTGGGGTTCAAGAGCGAAAACTTGCATTTTCCTCTGTGGACGAATAAAGGGATTCTGAGTCAGTTGGAGTGAGACGTATGGGTTTCTTGAGAAAGAGCAGTGGCATTCCCAGAAGGGGGCAAAGCACTACATTTTTCAGGGTATCTGAACATGCCCTGAAAGCTGCCCCTTCCCCTCACCATCAAAGCCATTCCTGATGGCGAGAGCAATGCAGAGGTGTCTGCATTGCTCTTGCCGCCAGGAATGGCTCTGACGGCAAGGAGGAGGGGCATCCTACAGGGTTGCATGCAGGGGCAGCCTACAATTGCATGCAGATTGACTAAACAAAATATTGAATTCTTTTCAACAGAAACATAAATTAAAGAAAGGATCAGAAGGTCTAGTCACAAATATCCTATGTCTCATTTACTGTGGCTTAGCTTGGCATTTCAGAGCGCAATCCTATACTGCACCGGAAGGGCAAGACCTGCGGGCCTGCGCCATATCCAGCGCAGTATTTGGGAGTCTGGAGCCCTCGCAGCACAAGAGCACATTTGTGCCCATGCACATGGGGAGGCTCCATCCTCTCCTATGGACTCCTCGGACCTGCACCTGCTAAATAGCAACCATTTAACTTTTTTCCTATTATTTGCCTGTAAAACGCTTTGTGAACTTTGTGTTGAAAAGCGGTATGTAAACACTGTTGATTGAATACTGTTGAAAGAAAAAAGCCTATTTACAACCTTGACACAAGCAAAACAACCACACAGCCCTCTCCTTTCCGGCATCCCATCTTCCCATCTTTTCAATATGGCTGATTTAGGTGCTTCGTGACCCACATGAAATTGGCTCGTGACCCACTGGTGGATCCTGACCCACAGTTTGGGAACCACCGCCCTAAAAGAATATGCTCTTGGACTTGAAATAGGTGCAAACCAAGCTATTACATAATTAATTTTTAATTACCAAAAAACCAAGCTATTGCATAATAATTATTACACTGACAGAGCTTGTGGAGGAATGGGAGGAGTCAGCTGACAAAAGAACTGGCCAAGGTGGTGGACTGTGAAGGCTCAGAAGGTGCAAGAGTGCAGCCAGGATCATGACCACACATTGAAAGGGAAACATCTGAAGAAATTGAGGGTTCTGTGAATGGTACATAGAACAATAATTGTAAAAACCCCAATTGAAAAATGGGGTATATGAACAGCCTGCCCATGTAAACCGCCTTGAGTCCAGTGAAATCTGGAGAAAGGCGGTATAAAAATACATTAAATAAATAAATAAATAAATAAATAAATAAATAAATAAATGAGTGTAGCATTCAGTCACACATAATGTTGTGTTTGCATGTGGTAGGAAGAGGCTTGTACGGTGCTGTGTGATTACGAGAACAGGCGTGTAGGAAGGGTATCTACAAAAACCTGCGGGGGGGGGGGGGTTCTCAACTTTCCACATGTGTCTCTCTTTGTAGCCATTTGTGAGTTTCGCATTTATTCTTTCTTTGCAGATCGATGCCCTGGCTGAAATTGTATCTGCAGTGGAAGGCAAAGTGGAAGTTTATTTGGATGGTGGGATACGAACAGGAGGCGATGTACTAAAAGCGCTGGCGCTTGGGGCAAAATGTGTCTTTATTGGAAGACCTGCCTTATGGGGTCTGGCCTATAAGGTGACTAAACACAGAGTCTACTTGAATAACTGTAAACTGAAGGAAGAGGTGGCAAATTAATAGCAATCGCCTTGTGTTGATTGAAACAGACTTTCTCTCTTCCCTTTCCCACTTGCAGTGGATTAGGTCTCTCATTTGGTTTTGTATTGCATTTTTTTTGTTCAGTGCTGTTCTAATCAAGCTGCCTAGTTCTCTCCAGGCAAATTTGATGCGCACCTCCAATGACTGTGTATTAACTCACCACCTTCTACTTAATGCTTCTGGTGAAGTGGGCTACTGCCCCTGAAAACTCATGCTACAATAAGTCCATGGAGGCATGCTCCAGGGCTAGGACATGAGAGACGAGATCTTTTTGGCCAAATGGGAGCTTTAAAACAAGCTTGCAACAGAGTCCAGGAAAGATTGTATCCGCAACACAAAGCTCCCACTGTGGGCATGCAAATCTTTAGGCAGGTGTAAATGGGCTTGTTCTAGTGAGGCCTTCATGTGATATTTACAGGCATGCCCTGGTATCTGTTGGGGTTCCATTCTGGACAACCCTGTGGATACCTGAAACCATGGATACTGGGGATGCCTTTTTAACCATAGCGGAAAGTCTATGGTTTTGCTGAGAAAAAAAGAGATTTGCTTAAAATTCCCTTATCTTTTTAATAGGCACCCAAGTATCCATGGTAGCTGTGAATACCAAATCAGTGGATAATGGGGGCACACTTGTATTATATTTTCCACATTTTAATACCGCCCTTTCTCCAGGGGTGGTGTACATGGTTCATTCCCGCCTTTTGTTCTCACAACCACCATGTGAGGTGGGTGAGGCTGAGAGATAATGAACCGCCAAGGTCATCCTGGAAACTTCATGGCTGAGTGGGGATTTGAACCTGGATCTCCTAGGACAGAGCATTGTACTAGTTTCTCATAAAAGTGGTATTCCGTGTCATAATGTACGTTAGGGCCCAATGCTATCCACGTTTCTGGTGCCAATGCAGCTGCAATGCAGCCTCAAGGTAAGCAAACGAACATTCCCAACCTTGAGGAGGCCTCAAGGTAACTGACTGACTCCCCCCTCCACCACAGAATGCAGCACATGCCCCATTTGGCCTGCTACATCAGGGCTGGAAGACTGGGTAAGATTTGGCCCCTCATTGATTCCTTTATCTTTCCCCACAGTTACTGCTGTGGAAACTGTAACCCCCAAAAGGCTACCATGGGAAAGAAGGGAAGTCCACATGTGGCCATCAGAGAACATGAAGGGTCCTTCAGGAAAGTGTGAGAAGTGTCAAAGAGGAGGAGATTATTATCCTGGAAAAGGTGGACACTTGATAGCTGGTTGTCTTTATTCAGACCTGAGAGGTCTGTCTCCTAATTTATAATTTAATCCCCTCCTTTTGCCATCCTTGTTTGAATGTCTGCTATTAATAAACTAGCCGCAGCAGTAATGTGACTCTTTGGAGAAGTGCAGGCAAACCCTTGGTTGCCTATCTTGCCCCACATGCTTATAGATGTTAACACTCCCGGCATACATACCCTTTCCACTCCACAACCATCCTTCTATCATCTTGTCCAAACAGATTTGATAGGTTTTTGTAGTGATTCAATAGCTACTTGATAAGAGAGGACAGTAGGACAAAAGGAGAGAGGATGTTGACTTTGGGAAGCAATGCCCCTGACCCCTGAAGACCATTGTCCAGCTTCAGCCTATGCTAGCAAATAGAGTTTACAATGTCGCCTTTTTTTTTTTTTAAACAGGGTGAGGAAGGACTTCAAGAAGTGCTGAAGATCTTAAGGGATGAATTTCGCCTCTCGATGGCTCTAGCTGGTAAACATTTTTCCCCTTTGCTGCTAGGAATGTCCCCCTTATTGTGACCTCCTGCTGTATTCTTTGTATCTAAAAGATACAAGATATGTGCATCTGAGCCTAGGGCTGCCAAAAGAAAGGAAGAAAATGGAGTGATGAGGTCAAAGCAGAGGCTAAGACTCCAGAGAGGATCCTGCAAACAGTATTCAAAGGAGCCGAGAGCATTCACAAGGCAAACATACTACAAGGGCACAGGTTTAAAAGTCAATAGGCCGACAGCACGAGCCTCAGCAGGTCTACTCAGAAGCAAGTCCAACTGAGTTGGGATTGGGACTCATGGCCCAAATCCTATACTTACTGGCTACGTCCCAGCATCTCTCCTGCTGGCGCTGACTGCCTTCAAGCCACCAGCGCCGCCGTAAAAAGTGCTCCGGCAGAACCTTCAGGGCGCAACGCAACCCTAGGCTGCGCTGGAACAGGCAGGCTGATGGGCCTGTGCTGCCTGCAGCACAGCCTGGGAGCAGGCTGGAGCAAGGGTATGTGCACGCCCTTACCCTGGGTTGGGCACCAGCTGTGTCTATGGGTTTCTTGGATCTGCGCAGAGCCGAGGACACTGTGCGGCCCGAATCGGGGCCGTGTGACCTGGGAACAGGAGCTTGGATGTGGCCTAGTTGCCACATCCCAGCTCCACCCTCCTTCCCCAGATTGGCACACCTCCCACCCCCACCCAGAAACACCCTCCCTCCCCCTGCCCAGAACCGCTCTTCTGCCAGCCAAACTGTTGGCCAGTGCTGTCGCGTCGCCGGTGCTGCTCGCAGTGGCCCAGTGGCAGCAGCGCTGAAACGAGGGTGCCGGTCACTGCTCTCACACCAGTGCTGCTGCTGTTGGGCCAACGCTAGCAGCTAGGGTTGGCCGGACGCAGGCTGTTGGATTGCGCCCTCAGTCACATGCTGCCAGGGATGCCACCAAGAGGCCAGCACCTTTCTGCTTGAATCATCATCTCTCCCGCCACCCACTGGAGCTGGTGAATCAGAGGGAGGCAGGAAGGGATGTGCATGGGTGTAATGGGGTGGGGAGGGGGCAAAACTGGGCATGGAGGGAGGAGGCTGTGGGAGGAGGTGGATCTGGCAGTAATGGTGCCTGCTGGATCCTATCCCCTTTTCCTGCCGTCTCTCCGCCCCCTTTCTCTCCTCATACTAGGAAAATTGCTAGTACAGGTCCAAGGAGATCGAATGTAGGTTGGGAGACTTATGGAGGTGTAAGGGGATTTAAACGAGGGGGGGAGGATAGGATTGGGCTCTCAGTTCCAAGTAAGTGTGTATCGGATTGCAGCGTAAGAGCACTCCTTGGGCACAATGCAAGCAGATGTTCTCAAGAGAATAATGTGGGAGCTGTGGAAGAGCTCTGTTCTGCTGTTGCATACTTGCCATATGTTAATGTGACAATTGCACTGGAGTGCACCCTTTGTTTTCATTATTATCTTGACTACAAGGTTTCATGGTTTAAAATTAGAAAAATATATGCAGTGTTTGTGCCATTGCAGCTCTTCCTAAGCATTCACTGCATCATCAAGCCTTTCCCAGTTTTTCTCCTCCACCTACATCTCTCTCTATTCATAGTGCCCCCAATTCTGCTAAACATAATCATGACCAAGTCCCACAAAAACCAGGGAAGGAGTCTTTTGCAACCAGATGTAAACATGATACTTGTAGTGAGACGAACCATTATAATAAAGAGAGATAATACAGAGAGATTTGAGCAGAATGAATACAATAGAAGACTGCCAAGTTTCAACACACATCAGACATAACTGATAATACACCTAAGTCTTAGTTTACTCTTTGATTGAAGTAGAAGGATTCCTTAAACTTATCAGCAAGACCAGAGATACACTATAGATACATAGCAGAGCTCATGAAGACCTTCCACAGTTTTCATCAAGACTCTTCATCCTAACTTAGATTCCACCATTAGTACAGTGGGTGGAATTGAGTTTCCAGAAAATCAACCTTTCCAGATTTGGCCTCCATTCCATACTAGGTAAAAAAGGAGCAAATGTTCCACCTTTATTCCCAATGTTCTCCTAATTCCTGGAATTCTGTAGTAACTAACAACTTTCCACACTAAAATGTTTACATGAACGGATCGCAAAATGCATGGGATCAATCAATCAATCAATCAATCAATCAAAAAGTATTTATATACCGCTTTTCATCATGAAGTTCCCAAAGTGGTTTACAGGCAAATAATAATAAAGCCAAATGGCTCCCTGTCCCAACAGGGCTCACAATCTAAAAAATGCAGAACACCCCCAGCAACAGCCACTAGAAAAGACAGTGAGCTGGGGTAAAGAGGGACAATTACTCTCCCGCTGCTAAACATAAGAGGAACACCACTTGCAAAAGTGCCTCTTATTATATTTATTATTATTTATTTATTGAATTTGTACCCCGAAGGCACTCAAGGCGGCATTACAACAATATAAAAACTTAACATAAAAACAATTTAAAAACAATATTAAAATAATACAATAAAACAAAAATTAAAACGAAACAACAGAATTTAAAAACAAGCCCAGTGGGTCATAAAATATGAAATATAAAAATATAGCCAGCCAGCCAGCCAGCCTGTCAACAGTTAAAAGCTTTTTGAAATAAAAAGGTCTTCAGCCCCCGCCGAAATGTTAACAAAGAGCCCAGTGTTAACAAATGTTAACAAAGAGCCCAGAACTCTTGCCCAGTGTTCTGCCAAATTCCCTGCTGGGTCTCTCCAAGGGCCCCCAATGCCCACACTAGGCTAACTAGTTTCCCCTCCAGAGCAGCCTCAGAGATAGGCAAGAGGGAGGGGGTTCAGTCACCCACTGGGCCTCCTCTCTTCCAGCAGCTTTGCTTGGGATCACCGGCTGGCCAGCCTCCTCCAGACTGCCCTTATCACTGGCTTAGCTCCAAACTACCCTAAGTCTAGCACCACCAAACCCCACCACCAAACAATAGGCAGTCAGCTTCTAAGCCACAACTGCCTCCTCCACTTGGTGGCTCCAGGGGCATAGCAGCCATACAACTCCCAATGGTTATTCCCCAAAATAACCTTACCTTCCTTTACCCAGTCCATCCGTCCCGGCCGGCCAGCACCTACCCAGGTGCTTCTGTCCAGCTCCTGCCTCCCACTTTATACTGAGGCCAGCCAATCGGTGTCTGTTGCTAGGCAGGCTCTAGCATCAGCCACACCCATCTGCACCTGTGCTAACCTCCCTTCATTGCCAGGGGCCTCATCAGCCTGCAGCTGTGCTCTGTAATCCCTGGCAAATCTGGGACAAGGGGCCATTGCTGATACCATTCCCTATCTCCTCGGAGTATCTCTTGCCTTTTCCAATACACCCAGTTAGCAAGGGTTAAACCTTTTATTTATTTTTAAATAATTCTGGATTTTTTTCCAAAGAGGGATTCAATGTGGCTAAAAGCAATTTTTAAAAATTATAACAACTACCAGAACATCTTAGAAGTCCAACCCAAAACTTCACAGTTAAGTGCAAAAGCAGTCAGTAGAACACTGCATTCCCCACCCACCCTGCACAGCCACAGATCAAACAAAATCCAATCCGTCTCATCAGAAAGCTTGTCTAAAAGCTAGATTTGAAGAATATAATAATAATAATAATAATAATAATAATAATAATAATAATAATACAATACATTTTATTTATTTATAAATATTTATTTTATTTATATACCGCCTTTCTTAAGATCACTAGATTTCTCTAATGATTGAACTCAAGGCATAGACTTACATAGGCAGACTTTCTCACAAACCCGAAGGTTTTTACAATTTACAGAACGTTCTGTCTTCCAAGAACAACACTCATACAGATCTTTCTTTCTGGATTTAGCCTTCTTTCTTTAGCCACCCGTCTGTCATCTGCTGGCTGATGAGGCTTCCCTGCTGCCACCAGAGATGCAGCTGATTTCAGCACATTCCTCCTCCCACGAGGCAGCTGAAACTCAGCTTTTAAGAAGTGAGTGGATTGAAAATTAAGGGGCCAGGCCAGGCTTCCTTGGGAAGTTGTTCCATAATGTTAGCTCCAAAACATTTTAAACTCAAGGAAGTTTCATTTTCAGCCACATCAATCCATGAATGTCACTTTAGAAAGTGCCTTTAGAAAACGGGTAAAAATGACAGATTTTCCTGATGATTGTAATCAGTGTAATAAGCTTGTATGTTTTCATTCAGGCTGCAGAAACATCTCAGAAATTGGCCCACATCTTCTTCAGTACTCCAGGCTGTAAAGGACTCTTCGGCACTGTACTTCATACATCATTGCAACCGCCAATCCACAGAGTGACTGAAAAGGTTCACAACGCCATACCAAAAAAACGTCCTCCCAGACCAAAGTCCTCTCTGGTGCCTCCCACTCTCATCACCCACAGCTCAGAAACACTCTTGAAACACTCAACTCTGCCACATCAGTGCAACCCTTTCTCACCCTGCAGTCTTCCCAAGCAATGCCATATGCACTGCCCGACAACTTTTACGTTCCGACTGGATTTTTAATATTAGAAGGAATGTACTATTAGCATCCAAGTGGGTCTCATGCAAACTCTAGAATTCAATCTAAATCTAAAGGACTTGAAACCCTACCCCCTACCCCCCCAAAAAAACACCTGGGTTGGAACTTTTAAACAGAGATAAAAAGAAGGGGGGTGAAGATGAATGTTCTCATTTATTTTCCAAATGTATTACTTTGTTCAATAATTCCCTGGTACACCAAACTGATGGGATGTGTGCAACAGACACGTGAGCTGATAGATAGCTGATGTGCCAGCAAGTGGCACATGAGATTCCAAGCAACATACAAGTAAAAAAAATAATAATAATGAAGGCTTAAATGTTTTGTTCAGCAGTAAAGCATCTTCATATTTGTGTGGCAACATGCTTTGAATAAAAGGAAAATCCTAATTTCTGGTCGCCTCCATTGTCTTGATCTTGCTTTCCTCATGAGTCACGCAGAGGGGGACAGGAAGACACAGGGAACAATATCAAAACTCCCTTTTGAGTTTGAAAAGCTGGTTAGCAGGCACAGTGTAACAGAGCAGGGGTCTCCATACTACAGCCTGGGGGCCACATCCAGCCTGCAGCAAATTGTTTTTTGTGGGGAGTTTTTTGTCAGAGCATTTGCTAACGTTTGACATTTTTATTCATTAGATATCGTTTTAGATGTAAACGGAGCCAATCCCAATTCCCTAATATATGACCTTCTCAGATATAATTTTTCTTCTAGATGGCTTAAACTGATTGAGACCAAACTTTTGTCTCTTGACTTGAACCTTGAATCCCTAAGTGATCTAGGACTTCATCAGGCTCATGCCCTTATTAAATCCAAACTCTGGCAGCATGAGTTTGAGGTTCTTGCAGCCAATTTGAACCCTACTTGTTCTCCGCTTTTCTTTGGTCTTTTTCCTTCCCCTGGTTGTCATTTGAATTATTTTTCCCTATTAATTAACCTAGCCCTTGTACCGAAACTGAAACCCCCACCATAAGGAATAGCCAGTCCTTTCTACTGCGTTCCGTAACATGTAGCTTCTGGAGGCTTGTTTTTGTTATGGAGAAAGCTGATGCGTTGTTGCCTGAAAGCTTTGAATGATTTGTGACTGAAGAGGCAGAAAGTCAAAAACCATCCTTGGGAGCTGGTCCCGTTTAGGTCATCCAACATTCCCTCGGAGAAAGGGTGCCTTCCTGTGTCCTTCACTGGGGATCTTGCAGTTTGTTCTGTTGATAACAGGCCTTGCTGGCAAATTCATAGCTGCTGAGATAAGCAGTAAAAATAACATTGAATCAGCCAGTATAATAAATTTCAAGGATTTTCACCTGGCAGGACAGCAGCCATATATCACAGTGATAAAAAAAATTTCAGGCTTCTGTGCAGTTGGCTCTGGAGGGACACCAGAGGATTTACATGAGGTATTGCGGAACATACTAGACCTTCTGAAAAGGAACACAAACATCACAGCTGACTTGATTTTCAAGGCTTCTAATCCTGCATTTGGCTAGTCAGCCAAATTACAGTTGTCATGATGAACTCAGATATCTGAAAAAGGCCTAGATGGTAAAAGCAGCAAGAAAGGTGAAATTCAAATTATGTCCATTTTTGGACTCCACTGAAATGGATGTTATCCTGAGTGCTCTGTGTATTAAAGCACATGCAGGTGCCCCAAGATAATCTTATTAAGGGAACTTTTGTTGCCAGAGACAAAACACCAAAAGGCACTTTGCACAGGAAAGTCCAGTTAGGATGGTTTGCATGAGGGTTGTATTCAAAAGTTAAGAGAGTTGTATTTAAGGAATTAAAAGGTAAAGGTTTCCCCACGACCGAATGGTCTAGTTGTGACCGACTGTAGGGGGTGGTGCTCATCTCCGTTTCAAAGCCTGTAGAGCCGGCGTTTTGTCCGAGGACAAGCTTCCGTGGTCATGTGGCCGGCATGACTCTACGCCGTAGCACACGGAACGCCATTCCCTTCCCACCGAAGTGGTCCCTATTTATCTACTCGCATGTAGGTGCTTTCGAACTGCTAGGTTGGCAGGATCTGGGACAAGCAACGGGAGCTCACTCCGTTGCGCAGTCTTGAACTCCCAACCTTCCAGTTGGAAAGTCCGGCAGAAGCGGTTTAACTCACTGCGCCACCATGTCCCTTTATTTAAGGAATTACAGAAATACAAATAGGAAAGGATGGAAGTGGATCCTCCAGTTTGTCTATCTAGCTGTATGTCTGCTCTGAGAGAGAGAGAGAGAGAGAGAGAGAGAGAGAGAGAGAGAGAGAGAGCGCACAGAAGGAAGGCCTAGGAATAGCACTATAGGTAATCAAAGAGCATTCATTACCTAAGAACTAGGGATGGTTTTTTTTCAGTGATCAACACAGAACACTAAATAATGAGAATTTCTACTGAAAGCACTACATAAAACCGAATTTAGGTCAAAGTGCAAAAAGAACACCGCTTTTGCTTATTTTTGACAGTTTGACCCAAATTTAGATCCATTTCACAAAAATAACATTCCTTTATTTTTGACACAGTTTTGAGATATCCACATAGTTTTCAGTAAAAGGTCAGGCAGAGGAGTGGCAGAAACAGGAGAGAGCTTGCTTAGACTTGCATGAACACGCATGTTCACAGTGCATGCTGGAGCAACTTTAATGGAATGTGGAAGTAGTAAGCAGCAGTTTCTTGATGTGCTAAGAAGCAACCAGAGTCAGGCATGTACCTGGGCAAAACCACTCCCAGGGCACGCAATGTCATGATGTCACGACGTCGTGACGTCATGACGTTGCAGGGTGTGGCTTCTGTCCGCCATGGCGGGCAGAAGCCAAGCCACGCCTCCTTGTTCTGCCGCCTGCCGGAATGGAGGGGAGCCGCCGGTGCGCCTCCCAGCTTGGGGGTGCGGCCGCGGCTTCCTTCCCCGGGCTGCCACTCGAGTGCTTAAAGCGCCCCAGCGGCAGGCCAGGATGGGAGCTGCCGGGGCTCCTCGAGGCGTGGGGTCCCGCAAATTTGCGGGCGGGGCGGTGGGGCGGCGGGGCGCCATGCCAATGGCGCCCCCCACCTTATGGTGCCCCAGGGCTCGTGCCCGTGGTGCCATACCCTAGATTCGCCTCTGACCAGAGTGCAACTTGGGAATTTTTGAGCAGGATATTTTGGGCTGGGGTGTGTGTGCCAGTAATTGCTTGCCTTTGTAGGGCCATTCACCCTTATTTATTGCACTGATTGTACAACTTGCAATAAAAATTTGGATAAAAACACATAACACTGCAGTTTGCTATTTTAATCAAGAAATTTTGGAAAAAATATCACCTCAAAAACCCACCCCTACTAAGAGCAAAGAATCACTTTGTCAGGGAAAGTGGCTAGGATTTTGAAGTGTGAGCATGGTGGGTTCATTTTCATTGTCATGATTGAAAAAAAACATGTATTGATAATTGTTCTGCTCTAGGGGCAATGGTGCCTTTGTCTCTACCTTCTCTCTCCCCTTCCCTCCCTAATAGAAACTAGGGTGGAAGAGCAGGGACTCCTGGAACTACAATACCAAACCATGCATTTTGTAGAAACATCAAAGTTAACAAAGATTTTGATGTGGAGAGAGAACGTGCTGAGCATGCACCATTCATATACAGTCGTAACTAATAGCAAAAAACATGTAGTAGAGCTAATAGCAACAACCCTCAAGCCAAGCAGGCTCAATTCTGCTTGTTTTTCTCCTCGGTTGAGATCAAACTCTTTGCCTTGAGTTTGAGGAAGTCAAAACCCTGATACCGTCATGTCTGTATCTGAAGCATGGGATCCCTGTAGCTCGGGTTACCAGATGCTGACTGGGACAGAGTGCCTATAACTTTAACCATTGTACAGAAGAAGGAATTTTGGCAGGTGCAGCTTTTTAAACCTTTCCATGTTGAGCTCCGCCTGCCCAAATTCCCTCTTCCATACAATGGTTAAAGGCATAGGCACTCTGTCCCACTTTGCATCTGTTAACCCTACCTATAGCCTGTAGGCCTGAATTATGATGTGGATCCACATTGGCAACTGGAAAGGCTATGTAAGTAGGAACCTGCTTCTATTGTTTGAGCTCTCTTGCTGAATTGGGGCAAGTGATTATGAGCCTGAGCCTCTTACTGCTGGCGCTGGTGTTAAATGTGCCATAAAGCATGTTCATGGCACTGCTGATGCATCCAGCACAGACCCTATGTGGCTGAGCCTCAACGCCACAGAGGGGCCGTCATACTGCCAACCATGGTAAGTGCACCTGCAGGCTGGTGGAGAGGCTTCTCAGGGCAGGGGAGGGTGTGGGGGAGGGGGGGAGCGGGTGGATTTAGGTGAGGGAAAGGAGGAGCAGCCCTGGGAGGGGATTGGCAGCAGGGGATTGACCACATCCTAAACCCCCATGTTGGGCTTCGACACCTGCCATGAGGGTTCTCAAGTCTGCACTGGCAAAATAGCCAGCAGAGATTCAAGTAGTCCCATTGTGGGGCACCAGGGCTTTCCTCAGGGGAAGAGCACTCAAGACTCCTGTGGCTGCCACAACACCCACAGAATGCAGTGGTAGCCATCTTTGTAGCCTCTGGGAGCCAGGCAGCTCAGGATTGGGGTGCCCATCAAAGACACTCGGTATGCATCACTGCTGAATGATGTCTTCCCAGCCAAAGTCCAATGCTGTACTGCCTCACAGATTAATGCATCAGTGGGGTTATGCTCATCATGGATGTTCTTCTGTGCAAGCACCACCAGTGCTGTCTGAAACTAAGCAGGAGATTCTGTTGTCTATTTTTGGATGGGAGACAGAACGCCAGGCTGTGACAAGCTGCAGTACCTGTGGTGGCAGAATGGAGTCACTGTGGAGCTCCACAGTGAGCACTGTGAAGCACTGTGGAGCCAGTGTGGGAATGTTGTGTGAAGGCCAGCCGGCAAAAGAATGGAGTCCAACCTTAAGGACCTGTCCAGGCTGGATGTACGATCACCTGCTGAAGCTCGATGTCACACGGCCAGAAGAGAGACCCACACTGTGAAGGTGACATCTGGGACTGAGGATTCGGTGAATTGCAGAATGCTGTATATTTGTTAAAAAAATAAATAAATAAAACCATTGAAAAATGGTGGTTTAGACTAGCCTGCCCATGTAAGCCACCTTGGGCATTTGCTTTGGCATGGGAAAGGCAGGGTATAAATTCTTCAAAATAAAAAATGTGAAGTTAACTGTTCTCTTACACAAGCCCATTCAGTTCAATGAGACTTTCAGAGGAGACATTACAACAGACTGTCAGTGCAGTCTTTTAACATATCCAATAACAATGAGTTGGGAGGGGTACATATATGGATACGTAACCAATATTTAAAGGAGGTAACCGAAGCTAAAGTGGAGGGAAAGTGTATACCAAGTTCAAAGAAAATAGTGTATAAATTGATAACATTGGGTAAACCAATAAGTTTTCTAAAAAGAGATGTAATAATTTTATCCAGTTTGTAGTTTACAACAGAGATCCAAACAGGAACAGCATATAAAAGATGAGAAAGAAGTTTAAGATGATATAATTGAAGGGCAGCAGGGATGAACTGATTACCTGTAGTATAGTAAAATTTAGTTATAGCATGGAGTTGTAAAGAAGAAGAAGAAGTAACTGTTTTAAAATGAGGGTACCACTTAAGATTGTAATGTAAAATAAGACCTAAATATTTATAAGTAGATACAGTTTGGTAGTCTTGAGAACCAATATGCCAAGGAACAGAAGACCAGGACCTAGAATTAGAAAAAAACCATAATTTTTGTTTTTGTTGAATCTATAACTAAATCATTGTGGGAACAATACTGTTGAAATGATAAAAGAGAATTATGAAGACCAGATTTAGTTAAAGAAAGAAGAACAGCATCGTCGGTGTTCTTTTTGATTCCTCCTTATCTCTTGCCCATAACACAATCAAATCTAAACTATATCAATTAGAACATGATCTTATGAAATCCTATTTAAATCCTGTCTGTTCTCCTCGCTTTTATGGTTTATCTTCATTTCGTATCCCTCCTTTCAACTATTTTTATCGTTTATCTAATCCTTTCCTTCGCAGAGCCTTCATGTTGGCTCGTTTAAATTACCATCTAGGTCGTTTTCGCCACATTCCTCGTGAAAACAGACTTTGTCATTTTTGTTTTGAAGTGCCTGATTCTCTTCCCCATATTCTTTTACATTGTTCTTCTGTTGTGGAGAGATTGGTTTTCGCTGGGGACTATGGGATTGGGGGAGCATGGGCCAGAGCGAACCGGGAGACTGCTGCAAGCAAATAACCATTGCGCGACGCAGCTGACCCTTGCGCAACCTGATGGCAGACGGGGTGAGGAGATCGGGAGCGGAACATCCTGCGCTAA
>JAJKFI010000066.1:1238303-1262197 GCA_029204185.1 Lerista edwardsae | reverse complement strand
TGAACCTAGACACTGTAAACATGACTGTCGTGCAGGACCTCGTCAAGAGGAGAGTTAGGCGCGATATTGCCTTGCCTGCTGATTGTAACAACAAGGTAGAACTCAGCAGCACAACTGCCATTGTCTTCGCGTCGTGGCTCATGCCTGGAGTCCAAGCGGGGATAAATGCAGATCAGATACGCCGGCTGGCGTGCTGGGCTCGAAATCAAATAAATATAACTGCTAGCGTTCTCGCAAATATCGCCATGGATGTCAGGGGGGTGCGCCGAGCCGTTCTTCAGAACCGAGCTGCGATAGACTATTTACTTGCCATACATAATCACGGATGTGACGAACTGGAAGGTCTGTGTTGCTTTAATCTTTCCGATCACTCGGATTCCGTTGTCAATAAGCTCAAAAGGTTAACGCAAAACTTGCAAAAAATCCGGATCCAGACCAACCCCGTTGCAGACTGGTTCAACTCACTAGGATTGCCAGCCTGGCTGCTGCATATGTTTCAACCAGTGCTAATGATAATTGTCCTATGTATTTTAATGTGTTTATTTGGACCTTGCTGTTTTCAATGTATCCAAAATGTTGCCTCTAAGACTTCCGAACAGCTGTTTAAAAGAAAAGGGGGAGGTGTTGTGGAGAGATTGGTTTTCGCTGGGGACTATGGGATTGGGGGAGCATGGGCCAGAGCGAACCGGGAGACTGCTGCAAGCAAATAACCATTGCGCGACGCAGCTGACCCTTGCGCAACCCGATGGCAGACGGGGTGAGGAGATCGGGAGCGGAACATCCTGCGCTAACGACGGAAAGGAGATTGCAAAAAGTTAAATAAAGCCCTTAAACCCTTAAGCCTGTTAGCAAACCCCTAAGCTTGTCAGCGAAACTGTTTAAGTTTGTTTTCCGGTCTACCGCTCCCAAGCTTGTTAACCAATTTACAAGTGTTGATTGAAACTTTCCGGGTTAACGATGACTGACATGTACTATGTAAACAAGAAGGATCGGCATCAAAGCATTCTTGCGCTAACAAGGAGACGCCGGCGAAACCGCTTGTTAAGCTTGTTGACCTAGTAACCCATTAACCTAAATACGCGTATTTGCTTTCGCTAAGCCGGTTAACCTTAAGCCTGTCAAAGCGCGGAAAGGCTTGTTTGCCGATACTTCCTAAGCTAATCAATGCAGCCTTCTGATGTGTTAATTAATGAACAAATGCCTTGGGAAACTGAACCATAAATATGAGTCTGTATTCAACAATAAACCAGAACTTTTTATTGATCATATTGGTCTGTGTGAGTTCTCCCTCGCTTCGGCACGGCATTCTTCTCTTCAACTACTTCATGCCCGTTATCTCCAACCAATTTTTGCTGCCCCCTTTTTTCCTTCTGCTAACCCTCTTTTTATTGAATGACCTTTGCTCTGATGTGACTAAGGCAGTTGCCTCTTTTTTGATGGAAGTTCTTAAGATCAAGAGCTGATTTTCAGTTATTGTCTATTGTGTGTGTTATTATTATTTATTTATTACTATTATGTCAATAAAGGTTTGAATTGAATTAAATTGACTGTCAGTGCAGTCCTATGCAGGATTACAAAGAATCAAACCCCATTGTGCTCAATGGGATTTTCTGCCAGGAAAATGTGGATAGGATTGGAGCCTATGTCTTTCATTGACTTCTTTCTTTTCTTCCAGGATGTGGTGCTGTAGCAACTTCTAAGGCTATGTAGCACCATAGCCATACTCCCATAGCCTCACCCCTTATTATTATTTCTTCATTAAACTGTAAGACTTTCAAGATTGTCGATTGTAAGAACATAATAAGACTTTCGCGGCTGGGTGAGTCTAAGACATAATTTGCTCAAATGTGCATTAATCCGCAGCTTGAAGACTTGAGCAACATTATAAATTATGTTTTAGAACAGAGTGTTCTTATTCTGCGGCCACCTTTGAAACTTACTGCAATTCACTTAATGATCTTGTTCATTCATCCCAAACTCCTGGAACGGGTTGCAACAGTTTACAAATGGGTGAAAACTGCAAAAAAAAATTGTTATTTAAATAAATAAGGAAGGTATACTAGAGTGCTAGTCTATGCACATTTACTTGGAAGCAAGCCCCACTGCATTCAGCAGAACTATATTTGTGTGGGATTGTAGCTTAAATGTACATGAGCTATATTCTCTTGGGCAGCACTTGGAAAACACAGTGGCCTAGAACAGAGATGGCAAACATATGACACACATGCCAAAGGTGACAGGCCATGATGTTTTAGGTGACACACCAACGTCCACCAACACCCAACAACAACTGAGTTAGTTTTACTTGTATTTCATTTTTTTAATTATTTGACATTTCCTTATTTAACGATTGGACTGTTTTTTTTTATTTAATTAATTTGTAAAGAATTGTTTCTCTTTTGTTCAGGGTGGGTAGTGACACGCCGGCAGAGTCAAGTTAGGCATTTTTTGAATTTCTCATATGCTGAGCCCAAAAGGTTCATCATCACTGACCTACAATGATACTGTATTAACGTACCAAGCAAATTTCTCCAAGCAAAGCCCCAAGCAAAGAAGTAAACTACTTCCTACTGAACCTGAAGCTGCTCCTTGGCTAAGGGCCTTGGAAACAAGAATGGAGAGCTCATAGGAATGCCACTGCAAGTGTTCTACGGCAGTGGTTCTCAAACCTTTTAGACTAGGACCCACTTTTTAAAATAGCACTCACGTTGGGACCCACTGGATGTGATATCATAGCTGGAAGTGACATCATCAACAGGGTGCCATCATTATGACCTAATAAAAATGCCACTCCTGCAATGCAAACTGGCATTCTTGGACTGCACAATCATGAAACATCCCTGACAGAAAGCAAGATTAGGACAAAATATTATGTAAAAGCACTGAACTAAAACCAATTTAAAAAAACAAAACACCTCACTTGAAAATTCAAAGAGTTGACACTCACGAAAGGAATATAGCTAGAGTAAGGTCTGCAGCTTCCAAGATGGCTGCTCCCAGCTTTCCACAACCCACCTGACATTAGAATGTGGCCCACTAAGTAGGTCCCAACCCACAGTTTAGGAACAACTGTTCTATGGGATATTATAGAACCAGGAATGAAACACTCATAAAACAGGTATATTCTAGGATAACGTTCTGACCATCCCACACACTTTGAACAAAAACAGCTACGTGGAGGCCTCTTTATTGGCATTTGGGTGGTCCCCACACTCAGGAGTTGTACGTCACTGAAACAGGGACAAGCAACTGACACACTGAAGCCCTCAAGGTCTTCCATGAAGAGGAACACAAGTGACCCTGAATTCCATCTGTGTTGCATGCCTTGTTCTGTCACTGAATACTTTGGCTTTCAGGGAAGATGCAAAGGTCATGATTACCAATTCTAGACACATGGCAAGAGAAAACCTCCTCCATTGTCATGGCCAAAGGCGGTGAGCCATGAGCAGATGACCAGAGCAGATGATCAGTGACTTGCAGCATAATCCCAAACCTGTCTACTAGAAGTACATCTCATGGACATCTTCCTCCCCGGGAAGCCTGTACAGGACTGCAGCCCTCTTGGGAAAACTACAGGTTTGCAGTGATTCTTTCCTTCCATGCAGTGGGTTTAAATATAAGTGGGTTTTATTTACATCTGTAAGAATTGACAGACCTTGACTGTAAACCTGGGGCTTACAAAAAAATGTTTCCAATTCGGCACCATGGCTCTTAAGGCCGGCACTGAAAATGCCAATTCTCAGTCTGCACAATCAAATAGTGAACTAGCTTTGACTTGAGCTTTAAGGGGGCAATCCTAACCTAAAGTTAGGCTGGCACAGTGAGGCCAGCAAAGTTTGGCCAGCACTAGGGCTACCTCTGGATCATAAAGCATGTCTGGACCACTCTTGGAGTCAGGGAGGATGGTGCACGTCTGTTGCTGGCCTCTCTGAGAATGATCTAAACATACTTTACGATGTCTCTTGTGCCAGCCTAACTCCAGGTTAGGATTGCGCTCTAAAAGTGGCAGTGTTTTCTCCACAGCATCTAAAAACACGAGTGATAAGCTGCTCTTGAGCCTGAAAAAAGTGCTTGTTTTTCTTTTCTTTTTTTAAAAGAAGCCCAAAGCAACTCTTCTCAGAATTCATTGTGTTTCCAACTCATTGCTTAAAGGAACAAATTGTGTGTTCCTTTCTTGCACTGCCAGTTGTTATTGAACAACACAAAGTCATAACATGTCTACATGCCTTCAGGAGTCTGTCATTTCAAGGATGGTCTCCAAATCGTGGAGGAGAGGAGAAGCTGCCTGGGTGGGGTGGCCTGATTAATGGCTGATTAGTGGCCTGATTAATTCAAGGGGAATGAGGGGAGAGGGACATATAAAGGGACAGGTGGAAAAGTAACACACTCTGGCAATTAGAGAGATCAAGGCAAGAGGTACTGGACTTCAATTCCATCATCATTCAGATCTCACTGAAGAATCTCAAGGTTTGGGCTAGTCTTCATTTAATCCCCAATTTAAACTTTGCTAGTGCCTGTGCGGGGGGGGGGGGGGGGGATTTTGCAAAAACCTTGGGGTGTTTTGCGGGGACCGGGGGCCCCCGGAAAAAACCCCCCCCCAGCATCCCAAATAAATATTGTGGCTCATCTCTTTTCCTTTTAGAGGGACAGCCTGCCTTTGCAAGGAGCTCCTGAGTCCAACTGTGTGCAGCCATGTCGCTGGCTGGGGTGAAGTGTCTGGTGACGGGAGCTGGTGGGTTTCTTGGTCAACGGATTGTTTGCCAGCTGCTGGAGGAAGAAGAGAACCTGGCTGAGGTTCGAGCCCTGGACAAATCAATCAGCTCGGAGACACTCCAGAAGTTTGGAAGTAAGTGAGTGCTCTGTGGTGGTCTCCTAGAGGGAGAAGCTGACTGATGGCACAGTCCTAACCTGGTGTAGAGCCAGCACAAGTCACTTGTGCCAGCCTAACTCCAGATCAAGATTGCTCCCTAAAAAACATTTCTCCAACACTCCTGGGCCAGCACAAGTGACTTATGCCGACCTAACTCCAGATTAGGATTGCACCCTTAAAGAGATTTCTCACTGGGGAAGGGCCTCCTTCTCACTGAAATAGCAAAAGATTAACCAGGTTGTATCATGGTAGTTAGTTAGTGAGAACTCAGACACTTTGTAAATGTCAGCCTGTAGAAAATTAGCATGTCAAAGAGAGGGTTTCTAGCCTAGCCTTTTCTTTAACATGCTAGCTTTCTATGTGCATGGGATTTGTTTTGTGTGGAGGATGCTGTCTTGTGAGCCTCTTCTTCCAGTCTGAAATGGTACATCTTAGATACAGATTTAGCATGTCGGCATGTATTCAAATAAAAGTGATCATCAGAACTGGGCAAAATAAAACTTGGATTTTAAAAATTTGTTTATTTACTCTAAATAGATATCCTGCCTTTCTCCCCTGGAGGGGACCTAGGGCAGCTAAAATGCTCCATTTCCATATGTATTTAAAAATACTTTTGGTGAGAAGCATGTCAAATGCACAAATACTTTTTAAATAATATTTTTTAATTACTTATATCTTGCCTTTCCCTTCACTGTCTGGAAGTGTCATGGTAAGGTGGCTTTCAGTATTTTCATATTCTACTATGCAGACAATGTATATAGTGCCATCTGTGTTGCACTATGTAAAGCACTATGCACAAAATAGGTCCGGGGGGGGGGGGCTTATAGAATATTGACCCAAAGGAGGCAACAGAGTGAGGGTAGTGGGTTGGGGGCAGGGGCAGAGAGGGAAGTATATGTGGCCATATTCACCGCATATCTTTAATGCTTAGTAACAGTGGGGAAGACCCAAAAAAAGCATAGTGCCAAGGGCTTTGCAGAAAATGTTATTGGAAGAAACTAAGAAGAGCCCTGCTGGATCAGGCCACAGGCCCACGTAATCCAGTTTCCTGTATCTCACAGTGGCCTACCGGATGCCCCTGGGAGCACACAAGATAGCAAGATGCCTGCATCCTGTTGCCATTCCCTTGCACCTGGCATTCAGAAGGTATATGAAGGGAAAGTAATATAAATTCAACCTATTACTTTCTTTTACATGCGCTCTTTTCCTGAGCCACCACAGGGCTAGACAAGGGTTCTGTTTCTCTCCTCCCTGTTTGTTGCACACGCAGCAGGAACTACAGACCACTGCTGGGAATAGAAGGCTTAGTTGAATTAACCATATTATTCCTATTGAGCTTGCGTGTTCAAGTAACTTGAAGGAGGGGGCCAGAAGTGGGGGTATGGGATGTACACACAAATACTTGCAATGGGGAGCACTGGGTTCAAGGCCCACTATATGGGGATAGATGGTATCTTTTAAAATACAGTTGTGCTGCGGTATCCACTGATTCAGTATCCACATTTCATCTGATACCATGGATACTGGGACGCCTATTTAAAAGACAGGGAAAATATTAAACACATCTCTTTTTTTACCTTTTTGCAGCAAAACCACCAGTGCTCCCCAATCTTTAAAAAGGCACCCAGTATTCATGGTTTCAGGTATCCACCGGGGGTGTGTGTGTGCATCCAAAATGGAACCCAATGTATACCGAGGCATGCCTGTAGTTGCAATTAGGACTATATATTCTAAGCCAAAGATGGTGAGCCTTTTGGACTCAGGGTGTCAAAAAAAATTGGAAAAGCCTAACTTGACTCTGCTGGTGTGACTGACACACACACACACACACACGCACACACACTTTACATATTTGGTTTTTTAAAAATACAGTTCAATCATGTGTGGTGCTATGTGTTATACAAAGAAATGTCAAATAATTACAAAAACAAAACATGAGTAAAACAAACTCGGTTGTTGTTGAACAATGGGATGTCACCCAAAACATCATGGCATGTCACCTTTGACACACGAGTCATAGGGTCCCCATCACTGCACTAGGCTGTGATTGCACATCTTCTCTCATAAGTGTAAGACCAATTGATATGAATGCAGTGGAACGTCTGAAAAAGACCCAATTCTATCCAACTTTCCAATGCTAATGCAACTGCAAGGGAACATACATGCATTGCACAACCCATTGGCATGTAGATTTGTGCCCATAGTACTGTATCTGTCTGTGTACTATATAATGAACAGTGCAATCCTATGTGTGTACTCAGAAGGAAGTGCTATTGTATTCCATGGGGCTTACTCCCAGAGAAGTGTTGTAGGATTGGAGCCTAAGTGATTCCATGCATGGTACTTTAAGAGATCAGTTCAACAAATGTACAGATGTTTGGGGGGGGGAAATCATATTACTACAAGCTCAGAAATGACAAGGAAAAAATGGCAAATGTTCTACTCCTGAAGCATCTAATGGTGTTTGGGAAAACCAGATTTAAGGTTCTACTCAAGGAGCAGTAGCTTAAAAGTGGCAAGGACTTCTTGTGTGAGCACAACTGTCTGTTCCCATATGGAGCTTCCAACAGCTGCAGATTTAGGACCCAACCCATAGTTCTCTCTAGATAATTAATTTATTTGCTATGCAAAGGTCAATTTACAGAGCACAGAACGGAGATGGTCACAAAGTCCTTGGGATGGAACCAAGGTACTGCTTATCATACAGGACATCTGGGCTTTTAAAGGGAAGAGCAGGAGGTTCTGTCTTTGTGGGAAATTGCCTCGCCATGTTTTCCATTGCTAATTCTAGAAACAGTCGGGAGGTTCTGGTGGGGGTCATGACCTAGAGGTCTTTCCTTTCCTAGAGGTCTTGATGAATGCAATGTGTCCAAACCATGTTCCTCCTCCTCTTGGGTTATGCCAAAAACTTTACCCTGTCTCATTTCCACTCCCACCTCGCCTCCTAGGTCCTTCCCCCTTGATCCTGCTGCTTCCCTCAGCATCCAGCAGATGGTACTAGTATATCGCACACGTCTCTTTTGGGGGGACTATCTTCCTCTGGAAGGCATTCAGTAGATTTTTCACTTCCCTACAGTGATTCCTGGGTGTGTGGCAGCCACCTAACTCTGAGAGAAGGGCCATAATGCCATGGTGGAGTACGCTTTGCATGCAGATGATTCCCAGGTTGGATCTCCAGGTAGGGCAGAGAATTCCTGCCTGAACCCCTGGATTGCTGCTGCCAGTCGGTGCCAGCAAATCTGAGCTAGAAGGAGCAAAGTCGGTAGGAGTCGGTTGTGTATGCATCTCAGCTTGCTGCAGCCATTGGCAATTGGGTCCCCTGTTGAGCGGGCGATGATAGGAAGAAGTAAAATATTGCTGGGGTGAAAAGGGATGTGCCACAATCCAGCACAGAACTGGGCACTCCTGAGCCCATTTTGCTCACTGTGTTTAAGGGCGCAATCAGTGGTGGGATTCAAATAAATTAACAACCGGTTCTATGTCCTCCTTTCTTTGTACTGCTTCTTACTACAGCACTACTTTTTGTATATCAATAAATTAGCAACCGGTTCTGCAGAATAGATGAGAACTGGCTGAATTCCACCACTGGGCGCAATCCTAACCTGGAACTAGGCCAGCAAAGTTTGGCCGGCACAAGGGCCACCGTAAAGCATGTTTGGACCACTTGGAGTCGGGGAGGATGGCGCACGTTTGTGTGCTGGCCTCTCTGACACCGAGAGTGGTCCACACATACTTTACGATGGCCCTTGTGTTGGCCAAATTTTGCTGACCTAACTGTGCTGGCCTAACTCCAGGTTATGATTGCACTCTAAATGTGTTTAACTTTGGATTGCAGCCTGAAGTGACATGTTGATGGATCCATCATCCAGTCCTCCAAAAGTCTGTTTTTTAACTTTGCCTCCCCTGCAATGTTGGAGGAGGTCTGATCTGCTGTAGGGAGGATTCCCCAGGTTGGTCTTTGCTGCTTACTCTCTGCAAGCAAATAACTGATTGCTTGTTCTATTTGTTGCCCTTTCTTTTAGAACTGAAGAATAAAACCCTCCTAACAATCATAGAAGGGGATATCCGGGACAGGACGGTTCTTGACACGGCTGTCAAAGGGGTCTCGCTTGTCATTCACACGGCTTCTGTCATTGATGTCTTGGGACATGTAGAGCGGCACACTCTCTGGGATATCAACGTCCGAGGTAACATAGGATAGTTTCAAGGCCAATCAGCCATGACATACTTGCAGGACAGGTTTGAAGCAATCTCTTGGTGGTATCACATTCCACCCCCCCAATCCCCACTATTCATAAGATTCGGGGGAAGGGGGTTCTCTCGAAAGTACCAAAATGAGAGAGGCAATATATTGGATGATGTGGGAACCAGGGCTGGTGTGGCCACCAGGCTGATTGAAGCAACCACTTGGATTGGTGGGCCAGAAGAGATGGCAAACTGCTGAAAGTGACCTGCTCCCTGAGTCTGTCCAGCGCCGGTCACAACTGGTGCTCCAGTCTGTGACAGTGAGCAACAGGAGGATCAGAGCAGCAGCACCCCATCTCTTCCTCCAGGCCTCCTATTCGGATCCCTCCTCCACCACCTCCTTCTTGTTTGCCCAGCAAGGACATCAGATCCACAGGTGATCAATTATTTGCCTGCAGAGAGCAAGCAAAAAGGAGGTGGAGGCACCTCTTTATGTGCCACCTGTTTTCGCCTGACTTCCCCAGCCTGAGCAGGGCATGCTGGGAGCAGAAGAGGACTCCACTCCCAGTGTGCTCTGCACCCAGACTGTTGGAAGATGGCAGTGGTGGCTGTAAAAGCAAAGGTACCAAGAGAGATGCTGCAGGATTGCTCTGCTATGCTTTTCCCCTCCTTGCCCTACCTGACTGCTTCCTTAAATAGGCAAGGAGGCAGGGCAGCAACGGCTGTGGCAGGACATTTGCACACAAGAGCAAAGAAGAGGGGGGATTACTGGGGAAGTGAGCTAACAGAAGTTTAAGGGCCTTTGGCCTGATCCAGCAGGGCTCTTCTTAAGAAACAATAGAAACAGAGATGAGGAGTGGGGAACTTTGTGGACACGGATGCACAGTGTTGAATGCCTCATGGCCTGATGCAATCTAGTGCTACCACTGGGTATATGTGTGAGGGGTCACAGCTGCTTCTTTCCCCTCTGGCAGCACATTGTGTCATAGCCTTGCTAAAGTATCCCCCTGCCTTCTTTCCTCAAGGTACACAAATTCTGCTAGAGACCTGCATCCTCCATAATGTCCAGCACTTCATCTACACCAGTAGCATTGAAGTGATGGGTCCAAACAGCAAAGGTGAGTCCATCTGTGATGGCGATGAAGACACTGTGTATCAGAACACCACACCCTCTCCTTATGCTGCAACCAAGAAAGAGGCAGAAAAATCTGTCCTGGGGTTGGATGGCCTGCCACTAAAGAATGGCACCAGTTTGGTAACTTGTGCTTTGAGGTCCATGTACATCTTTGGTGAAGGCAGCCCTTTTCTTCTGCATCATCTTGATGAAAGCATCTTAAACAACAACGTCTTCTCAAGAACGTCCAGGAAAGAGGCTCTTGTCAATCCAGCCTACGTGGGGAATGTCGCTTGGGCCCATGTTCAACTGGCTAAAGCTATGAGGGATCCAGAAAAGGTTAAGCGCGTCCGAGGGCAATTCTATTATGCAGCAGATGATACTCCCCATGTCAGTTATTCAGATTTCAATTTCGAACTGACTAAAGAGCTGGGATTCGGCATTGAACCCAAGCTACCGATGCCCCTGACAATGCTCTACTGCTACGCTATGCTGCTGGAAACCATGAGCTTCTTGCTTCGGCCCTTTGTCAGATATATTCCTGCCATCAATCGTAGCCTTCTGACCTTGCTTAATACCCCGTTCAGCTTTTCTTACAAGAAGGCACAGAGGGATTTTGGCTACGTGCCTCGCTACAAATGGGAAGAAGCCAAGCAGCACACCAGCCAGTGGATTGCCAAGATGATTCCTCTGAGGGCGGCCTACCTGAACAAGAAGCCTGTCTAGAGCAGAGGTCAGCTGACCTCGCTGACAGGATGCCCTTGCCGTAGGGTGAAGAGAACCAGATAGGAGACAGGAGGAGGCAATACAACACCCAAGCTAGAAAGCCCACTTTGTGAAATGGATGAATAAATAACCTCGGTTCATGTTTGGTTGTGTGTATGCTATTTCATTAACGATATAAGCTAGCAACTCTCAAACATTTCTCCCTGACCCTGCCAGTTTTGTGACCAAAACTGGAAGTGGGGTTTTTTGGGGTGTTTATTTTAATTTTATTTTATTTTATTTGCATTCTATAGCAGTTTGGAGGCACAGGGAGGGCTGCAATGAGGCTTGCAGGCTCCCAAGACCTGCTGGAGAGCCATTGTGAGCCCTAGGCAAGTTACAAAAACCCTTTCCTGCCCGGCCCCAGTGCGATTGTGGTGATAGCATTGCTGTTGATTTCTTGGCTACCTCCCCCCTTAAGGGGATGAATGGCCTTCTTTCTGTTCCCCTGGGGGATTGTGACTCACCAGTTTGGAATCCAGTAGGCTAGAAGCATCAGGTGTTGGTTATAAGGCCTTGCAATATGGAGCATTGACCTACATCCGTTAACATCTCCATTCTTCTGGAGGGAGAGCAGCTGTGGCCTTAATCCAATCATACTGCATTGTTCTCACTGATCTGCTGTCCATTCAAATAAAGAGGATTATCACATTAGGTCACTATCTCCACGGTCCCTTATCTGTCCACCAAATTCTTTAATAACTCTCCATTTTTTTTTTTAAATGTGGCCATACTGTGATTATTTATTTACAAAATTTATACCTCCCCCACCTGTTTTGGAAAATGCTCAAGGTGGCTTACACAAACGTTTTTCACAAAATAAACCATCAGGATCAGCAATTCAGCCAACAAGCAATAAAACTAAGAGTAAATTGTGCATGTGTGGAAAGGCCAAAAAGGAGGCAAATAGTACACCGTATCCAGGGACAAGAGCCAACCACCAAAACCCTCACGCAAATGCTTGAGAAACTAAAAATGTTTGGAGCCATCACCAAAATGCTGTAATGGAAGGGATAGTTCTTAGATCCTCTGGAAGTTCTATAATTGAAGTGCCACTGCAGAGAAGGCTCAGCCTTGCACTGCCATCCCCCTAAAGAGTCAGATGACATTTGCAGGACAGCCCTCCTAGACGAGGTAAGAGGGTGGGCCAGAATGTATGGGAAAAAGCTGTCCCTCTGATAGCCTGGTCCATAACCGTGAAGAGCTTTTAAGGTCAATACCAGATCCTTGAATTGGACCCAGAATCAAATGCAGTCCAATAAAATTAAACAGAACTGAGCTCTGGTAACCACATGGACTGCCGCATTCTGCACTAGTTACAACTTCTAGACCGTTTTCAAGGGCAGGCCCATGTACAGCACGTTCAGTACTCCAACCGCAATGTCACTAAGGCACAGAACACTGTGGTCAGGCCCAATTGACTAAGGATTCTACATCATTAAACTGTGGAATAAACTGCTGCTACCTGAAAGACAATTGAAGTAGGATAGATTTGAACAATGATCTGTCAAATATATAGTCTGTGGCAGGGATATTGGATTAGATAAGACCTCACTGACCAGGAAGTGAGGGGGAAACAGTACTTTAGATCAGTACTTTCAACTGTGTCATATCTTTGAGGTGGTGGTGAGGAATCCTGCTTGTATTTGCTCAACCAAAACAATGGGAGTATAAATGTCACTGGGTATTTTCATTGTCTATAGTTCCTGCATTTTACAGCGGACAGTTTGCATCAAAGCATTTACTCCCTTTTCTAGGTGCAATTTGAATACTGTTGATTTCTGGACTGTCAAGGCTCCTGTTTATCTGATAACAGGACTTTGGCAGTTTGTGCTGAAAGTGTGCTTTTTGTTGAATGCACACCATCAGCAAGCTGAGTGACAATAATTTTTATTGTGCAGGTGAGGCCCATGCTCAAATGCTTCTGTTACCCAAAAACTCCACCCAAAACCTCCTTGCACATATAATAAGTACAGTACAGCAAAGATAAAGGTTCTGCCTAAACTTTTTCATCAACATATTGCTTTCTTATAAGGAGTTCATAAAGTCCAGAAAACTCTTTAAACTTGATTCAGATGATTGTAGCAACTGGCCATTAAATTAATAGATCTGCTACATATTCTTCTTTACCCAAGGATGAAGGCTACAAGATTTTTATGATCTGCCAACAGCATCTGAAACCTTTTCCCATAAAGAACACATGCAGAATTTCAATTAAGAAATGTGATGCAGAGATTAAAAATGTAACAGGGAATTGTTAAAATGAATTTTTTATTTCAAAGGAAACAATTCATAGAACAGTAACATTTCCCCAAAATAGTACATTTGTCTGAGCTCCTAAAATAGCATCTCTATGCTATATTAAAAAAGGACAGTACAGCCAATGGCAATACTGTGCAAAAGAATAAAGGGAAATTTTCCACCTATAGATGAAAAAGGAGGTTTTTGTTTTAAAAAACAGTATTTGAGATCAACCACATGAACTCAGGATGCTTCCTCTGTTTAAATGACCATGACACACATTACCTACTGTACTTAGGTACAGTAGGTACTTAGGTACATTCTCTTACCTACTGTACTTAGTCAACATGACTTTGCACCATGTTCTCATTCTTTGCGCCTACCCCACCGTCTCTCAACTGAAGTAATCAATTCATAATATCTGGCTTGCAATGTCCAGCCTTACTCCCAGCTTTTTAGCACAGTTCCATACTATAACATGCATCGTGTTAGGCAAGCATTTCCTGCAATAACCACGTAAAGTGTGGTTAACATATTTATGTAACACACATACATACTTACATGCATAGGTGCATGTTTAAACATTCATATACATACTCCTGGGAAGTAAGAGGTTTAGAGTCCCCAGGCACAGGTACACTCACCTACATGAGTACACATCATCCATATATTAAAATTTTGCTGTTGGAAAACTTGTGTACATCCAGCAAATATATTCATCACAACAATCAATGTGGCCTGCTAACTATAGTTAAGGCTATATGGATCTTTTAAGTTCCTTCTTTACTTCATTGCCCCATTATAACTTCATCAATCATCAACATTTATGGTCAAGGAAACAGTCGTGCCTCTGCTCTCTTTATCCTATGTGAAGTCTGTGGTGTTCCATAAGGTGAGTCTTATATCGAAAGCCTTTTCCACACTCAGCACACTTATAGGGTTTCTCCCCCATGTGGGTTTTCCGATGTCTTATGAGATGTGAACTCTGTATAAAGCCTTTCCCGCATTCAACACACACATAGGGCTTTTCACCTGTGTGAGTTCTCTGGTGCTGAGTAAGTGTTGAGAAATCACTGAAACTTTTCCCACATGCACTACATTCAAAAGGCTTCTCTCCTGTGTGTGTCCTTTGGTGATTAACAAGATGCGAGTTCCTACTGAAGCACTTCCCACATTCAGTACAAAGGAAAGGCTTTTCTCCAGTATGGATTCTCTTATGTGTGAAAAGGTGAGAGCTCACAGTGAAGTTTTCCCCACATTCACTACATATGTAGGGCTTTTCTCCTGTGTGAATTCTTTGATGTTTAATAAGATCTGAGCGCCAATTAAAGCTCTTGCTACATTCAGTACATTTATGAGGCTTCTCCCCCCCTGGAGTGATTTCAGGAAGGGCAGTAAGGCTTGATTTCTGCTGGATACTCTCTCCAGTTTCACTGCAACTGAAAGGTCCCAAAGGCAAGGAAGCTGGAGTGATGATGTCTTGAAGAATCCTCAAGTCATCTTCTGGATCAGTGGATTCATTTTGCTGTTGATCAGGGCAATTATTTTGCACTTGCTGATCTTTAAAGAGTTCTCTTGCACTGAGACTCTGAGAAGTGGTGTCTTCAACCTGCCCTGATAAAATCTCATTGGGCTGTACGTTCTCTAGATCTTCCCCTTGATGAACTTCCTCTTCATAAACACTTGGGATCTCATAGTTTCCTAGAAGAGAAATACTAATTTTATTATGAAGATGTACTTGTATACCACTTTTCAATTCATTATATGAACATGTAGACAAATAACATGAATCCCAATAAGTTCTTGAAGGGTGTTTCTTTCTTGTAGTTCCTCTGAGTTTGAAAAGATTTTCCCATATGCAGACTATGAAGCTATTCCTGGATATTTCAGTTCCAAAATGTCACATCATTTAGCAAAGGAAAGCCTGTTAAAATTTCCAGGATTGCTTTCAGGGTCACTTGGAGATTGTTGTTGTTTTCCTGGAGTCATACTTTGACATTTTATCATGTGAGAGATCAAAAAGTTGTGCTAGCAACTGTGAACAAGGCACAGGTGAGTTGGTTGAATTAGAAAGAGATACCTGGCTGCAGGGAAGGGAAGATTACAGCTCCTTTTCCACTTGAAAAATAACTTGAGCTCAAACACATTGAGAGCATACTCTTTGAATGGTGGCATCATGCTTCCCTGCACCTAACTCAACTGTTCTTTTCTGCTCAAAGAAAGCAACTTAAATACATTTGTTATAGTCCTTTATACTCAGTAAAATCTGCCTCCAATGTTGGGAACAAATTCAATCATCTGCCTCCCTTCTCTCAGTCAATATTTACCATCAGATTGGTTGGCTAAGATGGGGGCATTGGAAGCCACTGTTTTTAATTTCTCAAATTCATTTTGCCTGCTTTAACATTTTTCCCAACGTTCACTCCCCTATAGAAATCTGTTTTGCCCACCTGTTCTTGGGAGATATCATGTCTCTGAATGCTCATAGCCAAAGGTCTCCTTATCAGCCAGCTTCCACGTTAGTTGATTGCGGCTAAAATGTTACAAGACAGCTGCAGAAAATAAAGTTGCTGCGGAGGAAGCTGGAGAAGAAGGAGGGAGGCAGACTCTTGTAGATTCTGCCTAAGCCAATGTGTGAGATGGCACCCCCTCCCACCCACCATACAAAGAATGGAATGTGGTGACTGGGAAAAATATATACAAACCCAGACTGCCACAAGCCGCTTCACAGGCCTTCATGATGACATGCAAGAGCATTCAAGGACTAATGGCATCATTAGAGAAAGTGGTCGGAATCATGACAAACCAAAGACGTTTCAAGACAAATTTGCCTGAAAACACACTTTTATACACCCAGTGCAGTATAACCCGCTTTTATACATACAGTCCATGCCAATCCTAACCCAAACCCAGCTCCAAATTCTGCCAACCACCTACCCCTATCTTGCCAACCTTGACTCCATTTCTGACCTACCTGTTTAGAGGTTGCACCTCCACTGCCACTTCTTGGAAAGTGGTAGGCACCATTTTGTAACTGGGAAATCCCGCCCCCCAGATTCTAAAGACTGAAATCCTACACATAGAGTACTCCTCTCTGAATGGTACAGAACTTACTTTTGAGTAAACATGCACAGCCAAGCCCAGGAGGAGGAAAGCACTGTGCAGTTAGAAAGGAGAAGTCTGGATGTTCTTTTGTATTTTGCTGCACAGTTACCTGAAATTACAGGCAAACAGCCCCTTTTAACCCCCAAAGCAATTGACTGTGTACTATTGTTTTTTTTGAGAATTTCATAACATTCTAATTTATGCTTATATTTCAAAGGAATTAAAACAGTACACACATTGAGCAACCTATATCAACCTATATCGCCTATTCTTGCGATACACTGATTGTATTAATCAAATTCAGAAGCTGGTAAGGGCAAGGAAACTCCATGGGGCTTGCTTCTAGGAATACAAAGCGGGCATGCAAAGGAGTCAGGAAAAGTTTGCAAATGGCATCTGGGCGTGATGAAGCTTTAGCAGGAGCCTCCATCATCAGTAGCACATGGAGAGGTGACAAGCTGGATTCCGGCGGTTTATGTTTTTACAATTTGGGAAGGAAGAAAGAGGAAGCTCTTAGGGGATGTGAGACAACAAGCTAGCCAAGCAGCCTGGCGTCAAGGAAGAAGAGGCTACTGGAGAGGTGGAGCAGCCAGTGCAGGGAGAAAGAACCCTTTAAAGCAAAAGGAGGGGAACAAACACAAAAACTCCCAGTCAAATAAGGGGTGAAGCGGGGAAGACCAAGCAATTACGCTGCAATTACACATATATACCCAATACAGAAAATGAAAAAGAAGCCCAAACAAAACAGAAAAGCATCACCTTGACCAAGAAGATTCAGGCAGAAGCGAGCGCACTGGAAGGCAACGAGCGGCTCTGTTTCTTGCAGCAGGCAGGAGGCAGAAAGTGCAGCAGCAGCTGCCTCTCTTCCCTTTGCGGTGCTGCTCTGCCTTTTCTTCTCCTTCCAGGCCAACTGCAAGAGGAGGAGGAGGAGGAGGAGGGCAGAACAGCCTGGCAGCTACCCTGCCCCAGGAAAGGAAGGGAAACGGAAGCACCAGGAAAGGAAGGAGGTAACAGCTGTGCGGCACAGCACAACATTCACGCAGGCCCACCCAGGACAGCAGGGCAATGGTTGCAACAGTGGTGGGTAGACCGGGCGTGCCATGCCATCTCCCCCATCCCACCCCCAATCTGTGCCTGAGGGCAAGCAATTCAAGTCGCTTCATGGATTGGCCGCCCCGCCTCTGGATAAGGGTTGCGTCATAAGAAGACGACAAGCATACAAACAGACAGCTAAGATTAAGGATGCAATCCTAACCAACTTTCCAGCACTGGGGTTAGGGCCATGCAGCTCTGAGGTAAGGGAATAAACATTTCCTTACCTTGAGGAGGCCTCCGTGACTGCCCCCCCCCATTGCAGGATGCAGCACGTGCCCCATTGGCACAGCTACGTCAGTGTTGGAAATCTGGTTAGGACTGCACCCTAAGATGCAAATGCGGGGAGTGGGGAAAGAAAAAATAGTTAAAGACACAGGAATGAAGCCTCTCATTTGGAATGTGGTATTAATATTTCCTTTATTATGACCAATGACTGCTAATTTTATTGATGAGAGGTTTACTAACCGGTAGATTATTCCTCATCCAGTTATCCAAAAACTGAACTATCTCGAAATCCAGACATTTTTGTCCAAGACAAGCACAGCCATGAGGAGACCCACTGGCTGGTCTCCTGGCTTACCTGGGGGGTAAGCCTGGAGGATGACAACAACAAACAGTTGTTTGGCTACCGCTGCACCCACAGCGGCCAGGAAGCTGAGAATTGGGCTGCCCAAAGCAGGGAACACTAGAAGCAAGAAAAGCAAGAGCACAGAAGCACAGAACAGGAAGAGGAAGCACTTCTCATTATAGTTGTGCAATTATTCTGAAATCCAGACAAATCCGAAATCCAGACACCTTCCCATCCCAAGGAGTCTGGATGAGGGATACTCAACCCGTATTACAATTTCAGGAAGTCCACAATGGAAATCACCCTGTTTGCAAACCAGTCAAATTTCTCTCACCTATAAAATCAGAAGAAACTTCTCTTTCTGTGGAATCTTGGAGCACCGACATGCACAAATCCGCTTCTGGTTCCATCCAGAGATTTACAAATTCTGCACTGGGATTAGGGAGGGGAATCAATATAATGATGTATTACATCTCTTCCAAGAATCAACAAGATGAATACCCCCCCAAACACACACAATAGCACTGTCGTAACCTATCAGCACTTTCTTGCAGCAACTATATACAGTTGCATTCTATATAACTATATCCATAAGACAGGTAGACATCCACCTGTATTGCCTTCCAACAGAGAAATGCAGTTAAGGAGCTGTGAAGCAGAAATCCTTCACCTGCCTGGTATTAGCCACTTCTGGTCTTTCCAGGGAGAACTCTCACTTTGGTTATACATCCAGGGAAATTCTGCTTTGAGGCTCTTGGCAACCTCAGACTTGTGGAAAAAGAGGCCTGCTATGAAAACTGAATTGTCAGTTTTCCCATTTTCCTATTCACATTTTTCTCAGGCACCAGATTGTCCTAGACAGCATATGTAACTTATTCCTTTTACACAAAAATACAGTGGAAACCAATGTCAGTTCCATGCAAAAACTGGGAGTAGACTCAGGGTGCAATCCTAAACTGGAGTTTGGCCGGCACAGATAGGCCAGCAAAGTTTGGCCAGCACAAGAGACACCGTATATTTGGACCCCTCTCGGAGTCAGAGAGGCCAGCATACAGATGTGTGTCATCCTCCCTGACTCCGAGAGTGGTCCAGAAGCACTTTATGGTGGCCCTTGTATCCGTCAAATTTTAGTGGCCTAACTGTGCCGGCCTTACTCCAGGTTTAGTTAGGATTGTGCTCTCAGTCTTCTGAGCATGCTGCCCCCAAATTTCCTTCTCTTTGCCATGGTCTATTTTTAAAAAGAAAAAAATTAATAGGTAAGCAATTCACTACTATTCTATGTAGGTTCCATGGCAACAAATCCTTTGGATTCTGTTATAAGAATCTCCTTAGAAATAAGTTTCACACCTTTCAATTAAAGCCGCTGCTTCACTTTTCATTTTTTTTAAGTAGCTTGAAGTGGCAGGAAGAAACCTGAGGATTTACACCACAAACGGGCTAAAAGAAAACCTGTTTCTGCTATGACTATATTCAGACATCACACCAAAGCATCACTAAAAAATCCTACTTATGGTCTGGCATGATTTGATGTGACATCTAAACTCAGTCTCTCACTTACAACACGGTATTAGTATTTCCTTTATTATTCTGTTTGTTTAATGTCAGGAAGTTTAGTATTAGACTTTCAGATTGCTGCTTTTCTTAAACTCCATTCCTGGTGTCATCATGAGTTCCATTTTCATTATTCCCTCAACCCTAGTAAAACAAGCACCTACCTTTTAAGCTTATGAAAAACCCTCTGACAGTATTTGTTCCTATGCTTCAGTATTATAACTCCAGGAATTAGAAAAGATTTGGGGGTGAAATTTGCATACAAGATCTCAATCAGGTACTTTGAAAAATTGGGAAACCTCTCATTGGGAAAACTAGGTATGAAAGGCTGGGTAAGAAAGACTGACCCAATACTGGCGCCAATGGAAACTTTCTTCTTCTCCTTTATGCCTGGAACGTCCACCCAGATCACCTGCAGGATGCCCCTCTTGCTTCCTCAGTTCCTTCTCAAAACCCACCTCCTCCATAAAACCTCAGCCCCTTGACCTCACTGCAACAAAGCCTAAATATCTGAAGTATGGCCTCTTCTTCCCCAGCTCCTTGGCACCCAGCTCCTTGGCACCCTTCCCTTCCTCTGTTGAGTCTATTTTTAAGATAGTAAGCCCTTCAGTGCTGTAAAAGAACTATACACACAGATGCTAATGGAAGCTTTCTTCTTCTCCCTGAAATGTCCACCCAGATCACCCGCAGGATGCCTCTCTTACTTCCTTCAGATCTCACTCACTCACTCATTCCCAGAGACAGACAGACAGATCATGAGGAATATCAGTCAGGCCTGTTGGGCCTCTTCATCATCCTGTATGAACATACATCCTAGGACACAATTAATTCTCCCCTCTGACTGTATATTATGGAGTGGGGGAAAGTGGCATTATCTAACCAGCAAGGAATTTCTGCACATGGTTGTGGAGTACAATAACAGGCAGGGGAAAAGATGTTCTACTCCCAGAATGAGTGAAAACAAGCTTGCCTAGCAAGGTAATGCAACAGCTTTTTTTTAAAAGGTAAAGAGAGATTGGGGAGCAGTTTGCAAGCCTGTGTAACTATAGGGAGATAGAGAAATAAATAACAGTATTAGTGCATGTAAATAAATAAAATAAAGCCTCTTTCTAGATCTCCTTTTTTAAAAGGAAACCTAGGTGGGTCCCAATAAAGTGTTGTTTTAAAAAGTGAGTCTCAGTGCTAAAAGGTTTGGGAACCACTGCTCTCCATTCTTACGTCTCCCCTTGTATTTTTAGTCCACAATGCCAAATCACAGGACCCTCCCACCTGTCCCATTCCCTTCCTTGTGCCCTTTCAGGCCTCCACTTCTCAGGTTTGAAAGTTAAAGGTGGGATCATCATGACCAAAATACCTCATCAACAGATAAGGAACACTTTCTGGAGATCTGAGAAGCCCTGAAAGGTCATGTTCCATGGCACTTTATCAGTTTTAGGATGTCTCCTCTACAGATCATTTTGAAGCCCAGTGAAACCAATGATTTCTCAGGAAATTCAAAGGCCATCTTGAGGTATCTAGCAGGCCGACAATAGATATGCTTGTGAACAAATCCAGATTAATGAAAAGTGAAGATCAGATGGAAGCTTAAAAATTGGGTTCAAACTGAATCCAGACTCTGAGATGGTGTACCTCAGAACACCAGTCACTAGAAGGCAAGCTTCATGCTTAGCCTTCATGCTTAGCCTTGCCTTCATGAGCTGTGAATATCCTGGAAGGATCTTGCTGACCACTGTACTGTAGAAAGGAAGATGCAGGACCAGGTGAATTTTTGGTCTGAGTCAGCTGGACCCTTCCTGTGTTCTATTGAAAACTGGCCCAAATGCCATGTATGCAATAGAAGCGCCAAAGAAGGACTTAACATTGCTTTGTTTGCAATCAATTTGATTCTGACTAAGAAAAAACAAATTAAACATCTACTACCCATGTTGCCAGACAGATGGCATTCTGAGAATAGTTTAGTTCTCGAGAGCCAGGATGATGTAGTAGTTTGGGAACTGGACTTACACCTGGAAGATCCAAGTTCAAATCAGCCATGCTCAGCCATGAAGCTTCCCGCGTGATCTTGGGCCAGTCACTATCTCTCAGTTTTGCCTACCTCACAAGGTTGTTGTGAGGATAAAAGGAGGGAAGGAACTATGTAAACCATCCTGAGCTGCTTCTTGGAGAAAAGGTAGTGTAAAAATGTGAAAAACGAATAAAATAGATACAAAGAAGGAGCAAATAAATTATTATCAAGCACCCCAGAGCAACTTGTCAATGTTAAAAACAAAAAACAATCACTTGTTTACAGTCACTTTCTTTCTGACAAACAATGTTGTGCTATGCAGCAATGCTAAGATAGCAGGCACCATCCAGATAATGTGAAGAGTACCCAACAGCATAATCCTATGCATATTTACTAAGTAAATTCCACTGAATTCAATGAAATTTACTCTCAAAATGAGTGCACAGAAGATTGCAGACTAAGCCGGAACAAAAATATTTAGTTCTATTGCTTTCACATGGTTGTTCAATAGCCATATAGAATTGCAATTTTTTTAAAAAAATGTGTGGTTCTTTTTTCCACATAGTGTTTCCTCCAGCCACAAAACCATGATGACAGTCTTTTTCACTTGGCTCAATTAATGCTTGATAGGGTATTCACATGGTAATGCATGGATGTTCAGAAGTAGTACTGAATACATGTGGAAGACAAAGGCAGAAGTTGACATTTCTCGTAGTTATCAGCTCCATTCTCTGAACATGCATTTTCAAGTGGGAAAACAATCACAGAACAAAATCCGACATAATGGACCCCTGCTAAAACACCTTTTTTTTTCTCAAGTGATGCTCTTCTTATATTAAGCAGGGGGCCAGCAACTGTCCTTACCCGCCCCGCACAGTGACTTTTCTAACTGCTGGTGCTGCTTCTGTATCTTTGTAGACTGCAAATCCTTTTGGAACATAGAAGCATTTGTTTGATTTTCTCTGTATATCACTTTAGGAACTTTTTGTTGAACAAGTGGTATACAGGCATGCCCCGGTATCCACTAGGGTTCTATTCCAGACCCCATCGTGGATATTTGAAACCATGGATACTTGGGACACCTTTTTAAAGGTAGGGGAACATCAGTGATTTTGCTGCAACAAAGTAAAAAAAAACGGAGATTTGTTTAATGTTCCTACTTTTTAAATAGGAGTCCCAGTATCCATGCTATCCGTGGATACCGAATCAGTGGATACTGGGGCATGCCTGTATAAATATTGAGCGTTCAATCCTAACCCTGGGCTGGGATAGACAGGCCAACACACCTGCCAGTTGGGACTGGCTGCCGCAAAGCTCAGGGAAAACATTCCTCTTCCCCCAGGTAATGAGCAGCGGCCCAAATGGGGCTACTTGGAGCTGTGCCAGTGAAATAGCTGGTGCAACTCTGAGTGGCCTGGATTGGGGCTGATCAGGCCGGGGTTGGGGATATTAATCCAGCCTACGTGCCAGACCCTGGCTCCATCCCCCTCCCTGATCCAGTCCGCCTACCGGTCCACCCATTCCCTGCCCTCCCCACGCCCCAGTCCGCCTTCCCTCGCGCTCCCAAATCCGCAGCGCCTAGGTTGTTAGGATGACACAGGGAGGACAGCATACATCTGGGTGTCAGCCTCCCTAACTTCAGGACTGCCGTAAACATGCATTATGGCACGTTTGCAACACTCTAGGGTTGGTATAAGGAACTCTTGACTATAGCTAAAGCTCAGGTTCTTAACCTGTGGGGCCTGCACCCCTAGGGTGTGTGTCAAAGGGGTCCAGGTGTGTGAGGTGCTCCCAGATACAATTTTTTTGACACGGACAATGTTTTAAAATGCTTGTATTTGGCTCTGACTGCTAATGGGCAACAAAAGCCACTAGTATATTTGGTTTTCACAATATTTATGGTTTTCAGCTTTTTGTCAGTATTTACCAATACCTACTAAATATATAAACATTTGACAACCCTGGAGATTATTTCTATCTGCAGTGCAGCCTTCTTGTTGATTTTTCTCACAAGTTTGATTTTTTTTTTTACAATTTTATGAAAAGAACATTTTTTTCTTTCCACATTTGAAATTTAATGATGTTTTCTGAAGCTCCACTTTTTTGGCATATACATTCAATTCAATTTAAAAAAAATAGAAAATAGTAATTGAAATTAAAGAAATGTATATTTTGGGGGTGATGCACGAGTACTTCATAATTCTCCTGGAGGTGATCTGAGGCACAGAAGATTAAAAGCTTTGAGCAAAAGCCTATACCACGTAAACACAACCCTATTAACGTTGAGTTGGAAATAGGTTTCACTGTGTTCAGTGGGGTTTACTTTCAGGTATGTGCATATTGGATTGTAGCCTTGTTGTTGTTGTTCAGTCGCTAAGTCGTGTCCGACTCTTCG
>JAJKFI010000066.1:1121276-1237903 GCA_029204185.1 Lerista edwardsae | reverse complement strand
CTACTCAAGCCCCTTCGCCACGACAAGGCAGTGATCCATGAAAGGTTAACTACCTTTCATGGTTAACTACCTTGTGTAGCCTTAGGGTGCATCAATTAAACTGAAATCTGATGGGGCAAAGAAATGAAATTCTTTATGCCTGTACCACCCTCTCCCCTTAAACACACAAAATACAGCATTGAGGGTCAAATAATTCATGTTCTGCTTTCTCACTTGATTATTATATACCAGAACTAAATGGAAGAAATGTTTCTGTGCAGATTGCTTACTCCATTTCTCTCTCCACCTCACTCTACCTGATCAGCAAACATAGACAAAAATGGTTTTGTGTTACTTACTTCCATATCATTAGTATTCAATAGCTAAAGCTCGATAGCAATCAGCCCAAGCTGGAGAATCACACTGAATGATGTATGACTGTGACACTGGGAAACTTGAACACTCAGGCGTTATGAGCAGGAGATGTTAGGTAGCAGGCTGAACAGTGAAACCAAGTCTTTTATCTAGCAGGAGAAACTGACAGCCCCGCTATTATGGTCCAAGTTAATTAATCAAAATCATGAGATATTAAAGCAAAATGCATGCTAGCCCGCCTTCCTTTGGTCCCTACAGCTCATTTTGGCAACTTTTGCTTCTGAATTGATTAAATTTGAACACGAACACACAAGGAATCAACCCATCATTTTACTTGGTCAAATACCTACCCTAAGAAGTTGCACTGACACATAGCCAAATAAAGTGAATGAATGATTTTCATATACATCTTAGCTTTTTTTTAAAAAGTACATCTTAATGTTTGCAGAACTTTACTGAGGAGTAACTCTTCTCAATCTCTTCAAATCCAATGTGAGAAGTGGCTCCAAGACTCAGTATAGGCAAGCCAAGAGCTTTGCAGTTTTAAAACAGTTGCATGCATTGCAGCCCCCCCTCCGAATGGTTCAATACCATGAACCCCAAACATATTTGGTAGGTACAACTATAAAGATTTGCAAACACCTGAGAAATCTGAACATTCACAAAAGCCAGAGTTCAAGCAGGTATCCTTAATCAGGTGGCTGCAAACATTACGGTGTGGTGGGGAAAAAGCTGTCTGAAATGAATGAATGAATGAGGATCATAGCCCTTAGAGGTGGTTTACTAAACAGAGTTACTAGAAATACTAAATGCATGCAGGCCAAATTATATCCGTATAAAAAGCATGTGGACTCAGGAGCATGTGACAGCTCAGGAGAGAGATCTTGGGGTGCTGGTGGACAATTCAATGAAGGTATCGACCCAGTGTGCGGCAGCAATTAAGAAGGCCAATTCCATGCTTGTGGTAATTAAAAAAGGAATTGAGAATAAATTCCAGCCAATAAAAACAGCCAATATTATCATGCCATTGTACAAATCGATGGTAAGGCTGCACCTAGAATATTGTGTACAGTTCTGGTCGCCGCACCTCAAAAAGGACATAGTGGAGCTGGAAAAGGTGCAGAAGAGAGCAACAAAAATGATTACGGGGCTGGGGCACCTCCTTTATGAAGAAAGACTGCAGCGTTTGGGGCTCTTCAGCATAGAAAAAAGGCGCCTGAGGGGGGACATGATCGAGACATACAAAATTATGCATGGAAGAGATAGAGTCGATAGAGGGATGTTCTTTTCCCTCTCTCAAAATACCAGGACCCGGGGGCATCCGCTAAAACTGAGGGTTGGGAGAGTTAAAACAGATAAAAGGAAGTACTTTTTTACCCAGCGGGTAGTTAATCTGTGGAACTCCTTGCCACAGGAGGTGGTGATGGCATCTGGTCTTGATGCCTTTAAGAGGGGATTGGACGGATTTCTGAAGGAAAGGTCCATTGTGGGCTATAGGCAATGATGGATTGTGCAACCTCCTTACAAAGGTGGTGGGCTACTTCAGAGTACTGGGTGCAAGGGAGTGGCAACAGGATGCAAGGATCTTGTTGTCTCATGCCTCCCTGGGGCACCTGGTGGGCCACTGTGAGATACAGGAAGCTGGACTAGATGGGCCTTTGGCCTGATTCAGCAGGGCTCTTCTTATGTTTATGTTCTTATGTACTAACACATTAAATCAACAGATAACCCTTAAGCAAGATTCCTCCACCCACAGGTTTATGGCTTTTTTTCAGCGTGATGATCATGTATTTTTCATCATAAACTTTTTTTACATTTCCTATTCCAAAGCAAAAAGAGAGATTAAACACATTCAGAGATAAATGTGGCCAATTCACACCAAAGAATGCACACATATCATCATATCCTTGTACTCCCAACTCTAATGAAACTATAGTAGTTTGTAGTGCAATCAACCAAGCAGATGAGAATTTGCATCCACAGCCATGAATTGGACAAAATCTACACAACAATGAACACAACAGTGCTCATAAGACTGGGGTGAAGTTTATACTATCCCCTGTGATTTTGTGTGGCCAACTCTTGATTTTGTAATGCAAAACCTCAACTGTAATTTTGAATAACTGGGGCTGAATTCTCACCCTGATCTGGCCATTATCTTGCTCTTCCTCCTCCACTACTGCAGCCTTTTAAGTTTGTGCATATACAGTACTGAATGTGCTCATTTGTGCATTTATTTGCCTAATTATTATGGCTAATTTAATCTGTTAGCAGAATGAAAACAAACCTGCCTACTAGATTCTCAATCCCATCCCAAGGACGCACATACCCGGTTACACTGCAACGAGCTGTTAGGGTTGCCATGGACAAAACTATATATGAATGCACACACTGGTCTGTTTCAGCAAATTCAGCATTAAGAAAATTATCATTTTTCTCCCATGTAGTTTGCAAGTGCCCACAGGGATGAAAAGCCCACAAAGCAATAGCTTTGGCATGGACCAAGAAGAGACAAGATGGTGCTCTATGTGTGTGGAGGGGGGGGGGAGATGAGTAAGTCAGAGACTGCTCTGTGCTGAGCAGCCTCCGGTCAGCCTGGGCGGTCCCAAACTGGTGCAAAGAAATTGGGATATAGGGGGAGTGATTGCTCCAGAAGCTGTGAGAAAAGCCTGGCAGATGTGGGGCGTGGTGGTAGTGGCAGCAAATGATGCCTAGCTGGAGCACGCTGTGGCAGATCAGGGAGAGACCACCCGGCACCTCTGGGTGGAACCTGCTGAGAAGAGAGGGCGTGGGTGGAAGGAATAACAAAAGCACGCCTTACGCAGCCTGGCCCCTCGCCCAGCCACCTCCTCCTCCCCCCCCAGAAGCATTAAACCCATGGAGTTTATTTTCTCTGCGGGACCAAGCAAAGGTGCCCCTCTGAGAAAGCGACTGCGCACCCCGCCTCGTCGCCAGTTCCAATTACGAGGCTTTCGTCGACCGAAGAGAGCCAGCCTTGCGGGAAGGGAAGTAAAGGGGCGAAATCCCACCGCCGCCTTCGAGGGTTTTCCTTCTAGGAAACGGGACGGGGGAGGGGGCCTGAAGGAAGTCGAGGGCGCCCGCTCCAGAGACGGGATAGCAGGGTGGGTGGCACCCGCAGGTCTGCCCAGCGGCCGCCAGCTTCAGCCACGCTCCGTCCTCGCCCAGTTCCAGCCCGCCCGCTCCCCTCGCCCGGGCCCGTCCCGTAATGCGGGACTCCCCCTGGGGAAGCGGCGCCTCCAAGCCTCGAGGCGGAGCTTCGGGCTCTCCCTCGTGTCCCGGGGGCCCCACGGCTGTTGTATGCCGGCTTTCCCGCCTACCTCTTTCTCCTCCTCGGCTCCGCCCCGCTGCAGCAGGCCCGGGGAAGAGGCAACAAAGACCGGCTCAGCCGAGCGGACTCCTTCCCCGCCGTGCCGCGGCTTCGCGGCCCGCCCTTCCAGCCCTCCGCCGCGTCCCTCCCTCGACCTGCTGGGCCGACCCCGCGGAAGACAGTCTCCTCCGAGGTCCCCGGCCGAGGGGCCGCGCGCGCCAGGCGACGTTCTCAGGCCCGCGGCAGCTCGCGCTCTCGGGGTCTTCTGTACGAACAGGCTCAATTAAAACAAACAAGGAGGGGGTGTTTGTGTGAAAGACTTTTGCCGCGCGAGCCGCGGGTGTGAGCTATTATGTCTGGTGAGTGTGAGGGGATGTGTTCGCGTGGTGTTGAGACTTTTTTTTGCCTCGGAGTGTTTCCTTTTCTAGGGCCGAGTGCGTTGGCAGGCTTCGGATAACTTCAGCGTCACGCGCTTGGTAAGCTGAAAAGAAACTCACGCAGAAGAAGCTAGTTGTGGGTCGCGAGAAGGAAAACAGGATTGCTCTGGGAGCGACCAGGACCTTCCCCCTCACTAGCATGTCGGATTCGGGAGTTAAGTGACCCTGGCGCCGCCCTGCTCCAATTCTCCGCTCTCCATCCCCTTCTCACCAGTCACGACCCCTTTTGGGGGACACTCACAGGATTGTGAGTGTATGATTGTTTTGCTTGTGTCAAGGTCGTGAATAGGCTTTTTTTCTTTCTGCCACTGGAAAACAATCCAACTTATTGCTGCGTTCTCAGGAAAGCTGCAGGCTCTGGCATCACAATGACCTTAAGTCAGGCTAGGACATCACTTCTGGTGGGTCCTGGACAGATTGTCATTCTAAAAAGTGGGTCCCGGTGTTAAAAAGTTTGAGAAATCACCGGTCTAAAGCTTTGCCTGATGTGGCACCTGATAGAAGGTTTAACAAAAAGCATTACTGCAGTACAGTACTTGATCTTGGGATGCTTTCACAAACTGCAATTCACCTGCTGGGTTGAGGGAGTGAGACCCGTGCTCTCCCAGGGTGTGCCAAGCCGCCGGTTTGATAGTTTATATTTGGACAGAAGGTGTATTGAATTTTCTGCATGCCATGGTAACATGTCTGGGTCCTGTAGGCACCAATAGGAAACAATTGTGTCTGCCTATACTTTTTAGGCACAATCCTAACCAGCTTTCCAGCATTGGCATAGCTGTGCCAATGGGGCATGTGTTGCATCCTGCAGTGTAGTAGTCACGGAGGCCTCCTCAAGGTAAGGGAGTGTTCACTCCCTTACCTCAGAGCTGCATTGCCCTAACTCCACTGCTGGAAAGTTGGTTAGGATTGTGGCTTTAGCTAATTTGCTTTAGCTACTGTTCCTGCTGCAAATTGTCAATGATTGTAACAATAATAATAATAGTATTTATATACCGCCTTTCTTGGGTCACCAGATTTCTCTAATGAGTTTTCATAATTTCTCAAGGCGGTTTACATAGGCAGACTTCATTCAGAAACCCGAAGGTTTTTACAATTTTTACAGAAATGTTCTATCTTCCAAGAACTACACATGTACAGATGGATCTTTCTGGATTTAGTCCTTTCTGGCCACCCGTTTGTCTTCTTGCTAGCTGATAAGCGGCTTCCCTGCTCCCACCAGAGAAGCAGCTGACTTGTACCTCTTCTATTTTATAACTCTGAGTCTACCTTTCACAACTTTTATTTCATACATATGTGTGCCTACTAATGATTTTCATTTCATGGAGTCCATGAAAAATTATGCTGAAATGAATGCGTTAGTCTTCAGGACTCTTTTTGCTGCAAGACTTTCATCCCACTCTTAAGCATGTATACGCAGAAGTCCTACTGAGATAAATGAAACCTACTCCCAAGTACATATGTACAAGACTGCAGCTTAACATTGCTACAGTCTGGAAGATGTTCACTAATTCTATGCAAGACTACTCAGAAGGAAGTCCCATAGAATTCAGTAGGACCTATTGCCTGGCAAGTATGTACTATATGGGATTGCAGCCTGAAAGAAAGAAGTCTGCCCCCTTCTTCCTAGCATTTTGGTCCCAGCTACTTTGCCAAAAGGATAAGGACACTGAAAATACTTTCTTTTAAAGACATTCTTTATTTTTATATACAATATTCTTTTTAAACCTTTAAAAATTACATATGCAGGATACCAGCTCAGAGATAGCCAGAAGCTTCCCAGTTCACAAGGCTGACTCTTGCCCTTTCAATATTTCAGAAGAAAAAAATAATCTATAAACCTTAGGAAAATGAAGTAGAGGCATGATGACAGGGCAACATCCACACTACAAACAATCATGTTTCAAGGCAATTTAGTCAATCAAGCAGAGTTACCCTTAGATGAGTGGTAGTTGACAACTGCACCACTACAGCTAGTTACAGTGAGCTGGGTTTCCTCCTCCTTAAATCTGTTATGGCTGTCACCAAAACACCAGTTAAAAATGTTGGCCAACATGATGGACTGGTATTTTAACTGGGCTCCATTATTTCCTCCTTTATATGATGTGAAAATAAAAGTCATGAATCAAATCTGAGGATTAGTGCCAACGTTTGCCTGAGTGTTACAAACAGCTCCAAGCAATGCTTCTGTGGTGTAAATGGCACTAAACCCAATTAAATAATGGCCCTTGATTATTATTTAACAGCCAGGTTTGGTAGATAGTCTTAAAAAGGCAGAAGCAGCATGTCACTAATGAAGAGATACACTAACAATATAAAGTGTGTGCATGGATAATATAGAAATTAATAACCCAGACACAGCATTAGTCACATAATTCCTGCTGATTGGGTCCTTGTTCTCTTAAGAAGGGTTATGCCCAAAATATTTATGGCTTTTAAAGATACAGGAAAGTTGCTAGAGGTGGGTCCATGAACTGTCAACCAGCTAAACGTTTTTGAAGCAGAATATTAGAAGAAACATCCCTGTAAGGCATAAACATCCAGACTGTCAACTCTTACTTACTAGACAAAGAGTGAAATCCTTTCTCCCCTTCCCATATGATCCTAGATTTCTTTTTTTGAGATTATATATGCAGTCTCTAACAGCCTACATAATTTGTCTTTGATGCAGAGTACTATTCTCGTCTTTCAGAAAGAGTAGTTTTAGTACTTCATATTAAAAAGGATTTTTTAAAAGCATTTTGCACTCCTGGGCAACACAGAAAGGGTTCACTTCTGTTGCCACAAGACACCTACAATATAATCCTATGCATGACTACTCAGAAATATGTTCCACTAAATTCAATGGGCCTTTCTCCAGGTAAGTATGTATCGGATTGCAGTCTTAACACCTGATTCACACATGCATATCACTGAATGACTGGAACATCAAGTGATGTGCAAATGTGAGTAGGCAATTGCAGACAAAACATCATACTTGCATCTCACCTCAAAAGTAATGTTTTAGGGATCAGGTAATACATTCAACCAAGCAACAAGTGTAAATCAGATGTTGAGAAAACAAGTAACATACATGCATATCTGAACCAGCTTTAAGCAATACTTTGGAGATATTCCATGGTTTGCCATAGATTTGCCTATTAGTAGGGCTTGTTTGGGGAAGGGAAGCAGGCATATTTCAAAAATATGGCAAAACTCTGTTTGCTGGTTAGACAACAGGGCTTGCCAATACCCAGATGAAGAATGTCCATTTATCATAAATGATAAACCATGTAGAATGATGGCAGTACTTCTTTGTAAGGAATCCTAGCAATACTAATATATTCAAATATGATGTTTAAATCTATATCCTGGTTTTCTTTTTTAAAGGGCTAGTTTGCATGCGCACTTGTGGCAGATGCATGTCCTGGCCTCTTCCTTCACTTCCTCCACCTTCTTTAACAGGACATGCGAGGAGGTGGTTCAGACAAACTGTGCCCCCAGTACAATTAGGGAGAGTCGGTGACGCAAAGAACGCCAAGGACATGTGCGCGTGGTGAATGTGGAAGTCATTTAACATGGGGCTATGTGAGGGGATAAAACATCTAAACCTGTGGTTCCCAACCTGGAGGTCAGGACCCCCAAGGGGGTCGTGAATCAATTATCAGGAGGTCATGAAGAGCTTGGGGTAGCCATCTTAAAAGCACAGCACCACCTTCTTGGAAGCTTCATTTTGGCTAGGGAAGAAGCTTCCTCATTAAACTGCCACTTCCTCAATGTTTGTGACTGCAAGGGAAAGCAGCCTTACTGTGGCTCATCTTGGTGTGTGCATATGCATGTGATGAAGTATCTCCCAAGTCTCTTTCCTAGCAGACATGTCACACCTTCCATGTGCACGCCTAGGTGATTCTCAGCACACAGGGAAGAGAATAGGAAATACTCTGAAATTTACACTTTACCACCTTGATCAGCAATAGCACAGAGAAGCTACAACGCTTTCTATGGAATGTTGTTCTCAGGGCTGAATCAGTCACTGAACTCAAACCTCAAATGTTACTTAGATGCAAAGCATTCAGAACGTTCTAAAAAGGACGTGAAAGTTCTTTCGACTTTGAAAAAGTGTGATTTATTAAAAACAATCACTTCTTGCTTAATGACATCACTTACAGCCTTAGTTATTGGGGGAGGGGGGGTCGCGACAGGTTATCGTACCTATAAAGGGGGTCTTGGTGCCAAAAAGGTTGGGAACCACTGATCTAAACAGTTCCACAATAATCTCCCCATGTTGTGGCCAGAGTGTGGATAAGTTCTCACTATGTGAACAATTATAATTATATACCTCTCATTATGGATGTTGCTCCAATCAGTTCACCTGTGAGGCTAGTTCTTTTCACATTTTTATATTATAAAGTGACAACTACAATCATTGTCTGAGTGGCAGTGTAGGAATTCACTCCTCAGTTTATCTTACTCTCTCAAAAGTTACCTGAAGCTAGAATCCAAGAATCATAGTTTATGGCCATTAGCTCGTTTAGGAACAACAGCTCAGAATTTGCTATATTCCAATTCAGCACATCAATGAAGGAGCACAAGCAATGTTATAAAGACAGAATAGCTCAATACATTTTACAGCTTGAGAGGTAGAGACAGGGGTGCTGATATAATTAGTAAAACCAGAAAGTACTGCGGTAAACTAGGCAATTAAGCAAATATTTACAATACATTACATGATTATGTATGAAAGAAATGTCATTACATCTGATTGAAATTTTCACTAATCTCTCCCTTGAAGTGGCTTGGGATCTAAAATTAGACACTTTTTTGTGGCAGTGAGTTAACCCCCTGAAGACTTACAGAGGGTATGAAAGCTAGGAACAATTTAGGAACTCAACCCATGCTAATGGGAATAAGTACTACTAAGCATGAGAAGTCTCGACATTCTATTTCTGGCTGTGCATAATTCTGTCCCTGACCTCTCCCTCTACAAGTCAGGAAAGTATTTTATAGGTTTTGGTTTTTGAATATGAGACAACGCAGATAAACTGTCAGTTCATTTCTCAGTCCTTCTGACGTAAAAAGTTGCACACAGGATCAAGGGCAAGGTTAAAATTACTGTACTAGTAATTATAACAAGAATGGAAAATTTAATTTTAAACTACTAAAATGAGTCCCTTAAGTAAATGAATTCTCAGAGAATTATTTTACCAATGCTAAGCAAGCACTACAGTAATCAGTTTCTGGTTTTAAAAGACTAGCCATGCAAGTTCTAATTTACCTGAGTGGCTATTAGTTATAGAAATGGTTAATTAGTCTGAATTCCAAGTTTAATGTTTGAAATATAGGGATGACACCCATACCAAGTGAAAGTGCTCGTCATGTTTGTAAGAATCTCTACAATTATGAAGACAAACATTTATTTTCATTTACTTCAAGGGCAGGCATTTTAAGACGGGTATAAATAATATGGCAGATGGGGGTGCTGCTGAAAATAACATTCCTGTGACTTCTACCCATTAGGTGCATTTAGACTTATCCCAAGTTGCAAAATCTGTCCCCATTACATTCCCTTGGTGGCTGCTGCTAGGGATAGGGAAACAAACATCATGAGTAGGGGTGAGCGGGTGCCTCTCATTTCTGTTACACTGTTGTGCCATGGGTTGCCTCTGCCCTTTCCAGGTTTAACTCAAAGGATTTCTTAAATAAACTGATTAAAATACCTGCAAAACAGAATCTTGAGGAAATGAGACCATCTTATCAGGATTAGTTTTTACCCTGCAAATTAATTAATGCACACCTACATATTATGCAATCAGATCAAAATTCTTTTTTGCAGATGTTTTAATAAAAGTCACATGTGTACCGATATAGGGAGGGGGGGGGGACCAAGCTGAAAATCATGGTCAACCATGCATACACAGTTGTCTGGACAATGTATCAAAATATAAACAATGGAAGGGTGGTAAATGATTAGCACACTGATGCTGCTTTGCAAACAAGGGTCAAGGGACACCCAAATCTGGGAGAAAATTGGATGGGGAGAGTGTAATCATCCCTAGTCATGATACCACATCATTCATAATATGCAGGTCCTATCAAACATGAAAGAAAAACAAAGTTAGCAGTATGTTGATTTTTAAGCACAGGGATTCAAGATACATATTCTATGTATTTTTTTTCATATACAGGAGGTGACTGAACAGTTTTCAGCCTAACGGCAAACACACAACACTATTCTATTTAGGCAGAGAACCATTTTAGCCACCATTGTATATTCTTGCAATACACAAAAAAGCACTTTGGACAGACGTCATGCATCATACAGAATTTTGCCACTGATTTCAATGAGAACACAACAAGAACAGCCATTAGCATCAGTAAAAGCAATAGCAGCAGCAGCACCTTGTGGAGAGAGTTCTCCAACTTTCAACTCTACACTAGCCACAGTGGCTCTAGAATTTGAGTTAAAATACCTCAAATTCTACAGTGGACTACATTATCCAAGACTGCATATCTTCTTGATTTGTATACCATATTTGCCTTTTCCGTGCAAAATTTCAAAGTTTGAGATAGCCAAGGGATGGGAAAAGAAATAAAGAGCTTACAGAGAGGAGTTAAAGGTTTGGAAATGTAAACTGATTTGGCAAGACAGTAAAATAATTATCTCGAGGGCATGAGCATTGCTGACAGTTGTGCAAAGTGAGGACATTTCTATCTCATAATGGCTGTAATCCCACCCGGACAATCTTTCTTGGAAATATTCCATCAACATTCCCTACATGTTTTTAGGTTTATGAGTATATGGGCTGGACATTTTCACAAGATGCAGGATTTTCACATTATAGTGCACTCTGATCCTAGTCACGCTGATTTCTAAAGCCACTGGCGAGAGATAGCGTGCCAGGGCAATTGGAGTGGATTACAGTAATCTCCACCCTCAGGACTGCAATAGGCAAAATACATTAAACTTATCGCTCATCACAGCTGGATCTTATATTTGTTAATAGTTACCTAGTTAAATGATTTCCTGATTTTCAGACCTTTGCCATTCTTTCGGCATGTTAAGGTTCCAAAAGAGTAACTCTGCCAACGCAGAGCATATCAATAAAGCAACCCTTTGGGGTTTTAGCAGTCACTTAAAGGAGGTGCAAAGCCAACTAAAATATATATGCTTGTCATTTGTATTCCCCAGGAAAGAAGATTTCAATAATATGAACAATATTCACACAAAACCTTTGAACAGCCACCTCAGAAAAACAGATGCTCAAAAGATGCCCATTGACTGAAGTGGAGGGAAGTTGACAGCAGTTTCTAATCCCAATTGTGGCCAGTGACACCAAGTTATGACAAGAACATGTTGCAAAATAAACTCACGAAAGTTAAAAGTTCCTATTAATCTTTCGCTACTACCACAGACACCTATAGGTGGCAAGTTTCTTGTTACTTGGAGGTTAAGCGGTAGGCTTTCTACTGTGTAAGTGAAGGCTTACAGACTCCTCCTTAGACACCAGCTTCTACACAAGATCCAAAAACAAGCACCATTATACCAGGTAACAGTGATACAGGGCACCTCTTACAGGACAGTTCTTCGGCTTTTGAATGTTATACAAGTAAAAAGAAAGAGTTGAGCGAAACTCCAGGCTTCATAGACAAATGTAAATTATTGCAACTTAGTTGACAGGAATCTCGACCACGCGCTTGACAGTATTGGGCAATTTCATCATGGTGCTGTAAGAAACAATTCTGTAGTGGATGGGATTTTCCAAATCCTACAAATCTCTGATCAGGAGAGGGTGTGGATCTTTTCCATATCCCATTTCCTGAAGAACACCACTACAAGGACAAATGTCTGATCGATATTATTCTTAATAAAAAGAGGCAAGGGTCTGAGAGGCACTGGGAATGGCTGGCAGTCTGGACAGACTGATGAAAAGTAGAAAATTCAAAACAGGAGTAGAGGAGCTTCAAATCGGAGTGCTATTAGTGCACTTTGGTTGCCCGACGTTGTTTTGCTCATGCCATCACCAAAAGAAAAAAGCAAATAATCACATAGCAGAAGTCCACATCATTTGAGCAGGACACCACTCCCTGCAAAGATCAGTAGTAACAGTTGCAACCCACTCCTGTCCTTGACCAGGAAGCATGTCCCCTTGGCCTCCAAATTTGGAAATGCCACGTTCCACCTTCTCAGATGCAAATATACAAGGTCTCTTTCTGGCACACACCGCAGTAGATTGTTTTGGTCATGTATAAAATGGAATTTTTTTCAGAGTTTATTTATCTACATGCTTAAGAGTGCAGTTTTGATCCTCTCTCTCTTGATTCAAAGGTCTAAATTAATTAAACAAATGCCAGTCTTCTCTCAAGCCTTAAGTCTGAAGTGGTCCATGTAAACAAAACACAGCTAAAAGAAAGTATTTTTATCCTTGTCCTGGAATCGTTTCTATCGATACACATGATTTCCTGAAAGTGTTGTGTTGGCTAGATGTAAGACAGGCAGGGGGTGAGCTTCTGTATTAAAAACCCAGTGATCCAAAGGTAGGAGATCATCATTGGAAAACAGCAGGTACAAATATCTGGAAAGTCAAAGAGAGAAAACTGAAGTGATTTGTTTTTACATGAGGGATTCATGTGTAATGTTCTGTGCTCATTCTGATGGATTCATTCTGTGTAACAGAAAGTTTGCCTTTGTAGCTAATCTAAACAAGATCACTCATATGTAATTATACACTATAGGGTTTAACGCAGGGAAATTGTCTGATGAATCAATCAACTAAGGTTTTTTAAATCAATGGGCAGCCCAATCCTATGCCGTAAGACACGTTTGTACCACCCAAAGGCTAAGTGGTGCTAGCAGGGAGGCCTATGCCACCTCAAAAAAGCCACAGTTGGAGCAATAAAACAGAATGCTGGAAAAAAAAAACAGACCTTAAGAATGCAAGGAAGGAGATTCCAGCTGGATATCAGTAAGAAATTCCTGACAGTAAGGGTGGTCCAGTAGTGGAATAAATTGCCAAGGGAGGTAGCAGATTCTCCCTCACTGGATGTCTTCAAGCAGAGGCTTAACAGGCACCTCCTAGAGATGCTCTAGGACGATTTTCTGCCACAGGCAGTGTGTTAGACTAGATGACCTTGTAGGTCTCTTCCAACTCTATGATTCTATAAGAATGTATGTGGTTAACAATAACCTAATAGTAAAAATGATATTTTAAAAAGGATAAGCCACAAGATGAATATTATAAATGTTCAGAATCACAAGGGCATTTATCTTAAACGTCTGCAGCTTTTATTTGGTGACTTATTAGTAATTTATATATATTAGTGTTTTAATATCCTTTTTGTTCTTATGGCCTCCAAACCGAAGACTACTGCGCCCCAGAAAAGCCCCCCCCCCTCCCAAGTGGTGATTACCATTTCACCACATTGTCGCACTGTCTCCCAGCTGCATTCCATCACATTGCCACATTGTCTCCTGGCCATGCTGTGCACAGAGATGCTTTGGGCAGTCACATTTATTGCCCAGTGTCCCAGAAGGCTGTTCAGCAGGATGTCTGGGCAGATGGGACTGGGATACAATGTGGTGGAACAGTAATTGCTGCTCATAGGGGGAAGGCTTTTCCCAAACACTGGATCTGTTTGGAGAGCCCTGCTATAATTATAATATACTGAATATTTATAACAGTCCCATTTTAACTTTTTTTGAGAGAGTAAGAGGCTGCTATTCCATCTGTCTATTTGTGCTTTCATTCTGTGTAGTCATGGGTGTATCTCTGCTAGAAACTGTATAATTTAGGGCATTTTCCCTTCATTAGCTCATTTGTTAGCTCAGAATATTAAAGCAACAACCCTATAGGCACTGGGTATTTTTCTAGGATCACCACTACTCCAAACTGGCTCAGATATCAGGACGAAAAAAACTTACTTTAGCGTTTCAGCAAGAAAGAAACTTTGCTGTACATCATCATATGTTGGAGCCGAGGAGTAGACATCCTTGACCCCAGAAAATCCACCACTCACTCGGCAATACTTGTCAATGGCCTGCACGAGAAGAGAATACACGTTCTTTACCAGCCAGTACTTCACAGTTAGGTTAGCTATTTACACGCCAACATGGTGACTGTTCAGTTGCATCACAGTAATACAACGGACCAACAGTTCCCAAAATCCTACTTTGGTCTGCAAGTAAGTAGCTATGGGGGCAGAGATTAGGGCTGTGGGGGGTGTCTTGATGTCGCCACAGCACTTGTGAAGCCTTACCTGGGGGCTTGCGCATGCCATGGGGACCCCTCTGCAGTCCTCCCCAATGTTTAAAATTGCTCTGTTATATGACTGGAGAGCATTTCCAGTTTTCATCTTTCTTCCCAACGGTAACTCCCCTCAGGGGAAATGGCCCAGTTTAGCCTCCCAGCGGTGGATCAAGACCCAAGACTTTTAGAGGCACTGCAATAGACCAGTGTTTCCGGGTCCCCATACATTTCAATGTGCGTTTTATTTTTGATATATTAGACTGTATGACTGAAAGTGACTGCATTTGGGATAGGACTGCAGCCTTTGGGGTGTTTGGGGAATTTTGAAAAAGATAGACCAGCAACTGCTTGGCGAGTTAAGAAGGATGTTCTTTATTTTAAATAATTTTCCTGTTTGACTTTCCTTCTAGCCACGACATCACTTCCAGCGGGTCCTGACAGTCACTCTAAAAAGTGGATCCTAAAATTGTGTGAACCACTTTTATAGACAAGCTTCCCAATTCTATCCCTGACCATTTCCCATGTCGTTTGAGCACATGCTACATCTAGTTGTGGTGGTGATCAGGAGGCCTGCTGGGATAAAACCATTTTTTTACTCCCTGAAGCATCCAGTGGGCCACTGTGAGATACAGGAAGCTGGACTAGATAGGCGCTTGGCCTGATCCAGCAAGGCTTTTCTTATGTTCGTATCTCTGTGTAGGCCTCCAAGTGGCCTATACTACTTGTTGGAACTGATGCAGCTATATAGCCGGGTAGAAGTGTAAAGAGAGAAAAGGGGCAGGGCATGTTCAAAAGGAAGGGTAGCATATGCCCATGCTAATAAGATCTGCTCCCTCCCTCACAACACAAAAATGGCCCAATCTTCAATTGCATGAAGGTATAGAATGCATTCATTCTAATACCTGCCTAAATAGTACTTTTTAAACACAATATAATCTGCACAGGTGAAGCTTTTGTGACATTAGGCCTATCAAAATGTAACCAAATGGCTTGGGTCCTGGGAATCTGAAAGATCACTCCTTCCACTTCAGTATCCAGCACACTGCATTGTCATTTGAGTGCTTTGCATTCCCACCTCAGCTGAAGTTTTGTGGGTGGAAACATAGAACAGGACAGCTCCCTAACTCAGTAGCAGCCCCCAACTTTGCAACTCCTTCCCCCAGGATGTTTGGCCAACCATCTTTGAAATAGATTTTGTTTTGTTCTGTCAGGCTATCTGTTGACTTGCTTTTCTGACTCTCTTTTTTGTTATGTTTGCAGCCATTTGTTTGATCAGCTGTTTTATTCATTTCATGTTGGTATTGTCTATTTAAAGACTTAACAGTGCTTTATTTAGATTAAATAGATCATGTTTTATCGATGGTCCCCTCCTAGGACCAAATGGAAGTATACAAATACTTTAAATAAATGCCTAGTTGTACTGTTTGTTACTTAACAAAGAGTTAAGTAATTTCCCTAGCATGACCTCCTCTTCAACTGTGAAGGAAGCAACTATCCAGGGTTCATTTGCCAAGCTCAGCCTGGCCACACTTGGGGCAGGTGTCCAGAATGCCTCTGCCAAATGTGCCAGAGACATGCCCATGGTGTGTGGATGGGTACATGTGTGTAAACACTCCTCTCTGATGGAGATGGCCACAACTGTGAACAACAAGGTTTTCACTCTCATACATTACAGCAGTTAATAGTTACCTGCGCTGCTTCCCAACCCCACTGTCTGTATTTGGGATCATGTGTGAAACGCCACATATACCAATAGGTTTCTATCACCTCTGGTCTTAAAATGTAGTATTTTTCATTTTGTCGAACTGCTACTGCCTCCACACCACCATCAAATTTGAAAGCTTCAGGACCCAGTTTTAATGCTGCAGAGAGAAAAGAGAACCCTTTAATCCACCAAAATGTTTTCTCTAAAGAATCTCCTACATTTGTTTGGAACAGAATTATTAATGTACATGCAATGATAGGAAAATAATATTGTACATAAAACTGCACATAAATATATATTTAACAAGATCCCTAAGAGCAAAGAACATCCTACCCCCAAAAGCTTCATACTCCTATTCAACCTCTCAGTCGTTACCAAAGCACTAGAAGAAAGAATGGCTTTGCTTCACAATTAACGCTGCAACAAATATGCTGACAGCTCAAATACTACATGGGCTACCTCGCTCAAGGACTGTCCCATGTAGATATCACTGCCATAGACAGAAGTGCAACTCTCCCTCCCTCTCCTACCTCCCTTCTCCACATGAACACACATCTACTTTGGCCACATTTAATAGCAGGTTCCCATGACCCATATGTATGGCAAAGAGAAATGCCAATGTATAATTTAATGCTTTGGAGTATTCAGTGTTTCACATAGATTTATTGCAGTACTCCCTATGGGAAGCCCTGGAAGGCAGATTGATCATTGCCATTGATCCCTGAATCAAAGAAGGATCTGAGACGGCAAGTGTAGTGAGTTTGCCTCAGGATCCCAAGAGTGCTCATGATTAAGACAAAATTTGAATCAAATCCATCCCAACTTGCTGTTTAGCCACTACAGCATGCTGGATTTCATATGAAACTGCAGCCTCAGATAATAAACAACCAACATTTGTTTAGTTCTTTCTGAGCATGCAAAGGATTTCATATATAACATTTTGATGCACTCCTTACAACAATCTTGTAAGGCAACATAGAAGCTCCCTCATATGTAGAGGTGCTCTTAAACATTTTTTTTTCAGATTTCTGTTTTTGACAAAAATTAGAAGTGCAAAAAGCAGTGTTATGTGTTTTCATTCCAAGGGTGCATTTTTATAAATTATAGTCAATTTAAGAGTGTACTAGGTAGGTGATATAGATGGTACAGTGTCAGCAGATGCAGCCACAGAAAAGCACATACCTTAGGGCAATTTCTCTAGCCCAATTTCTGCCCCCAACATCCCATAATTTCAGTGGCAACAGCTACATTCACTCATCGCAGCTCCCTCCCCAGCATTCAAGCATGAACATTTGGGAAGCATTCCATACCCTCCCCCTTCTTATAGGCCAAAGGAGATTCTTGATGTATCACTACCCGCAGATGTTCAAGGGAGGCCATAAATCAGCAAACTACGTCTTCAAATGTTTCTACATTTGTCAGAGACTGAACACAACACTGCAATCGTGTTGGCTATTCATCATGTTCATCTGGAGGCATATCACTCTTAGCATAGTGAGACTGCAGTTTGGCTGCATATCACTTTTAGCATAGTGAGACTGCAGACTCAAGCTGCAGTTTGTGGACTATAAGCTCATTTCTTCCTAGTTATGATAAAGCAAAACATAATTTGGAATCAGCTAGATTTGGTCACTTTGATCAAGAAAAAGGCAGACAGAATGCAAGTTTTCCTACCAAATATTGGCACACAGATTATTTCAAGGAAGGTGAAAAATTACCATTCTGTTCCTCACCCAGTGACAATGCTTTAACACTCATAATTACCTGCTATTCTAATTTCCATCATTATTATTTTATGATTGCATTATTATTAGTCTATTATTAGTTTCCATTATTATAGGACTTTATTGTAGAACTTAATAGTTTCATTTCCTAGCTTTCTTATAATTCACGACTACCAAAAACCACCGGTGCTTTTATTCTCCATTCATGCCCAAATATCAGAATCATTAACTTAATATTTCTCTTACAATTTTTACACCATCTTCTTTTCCAATGCAATCATTGTTCCAAGTCAGCCCTCATACATTTGGCAAGAGCAAGATCCCTAAGGGGCGGGAAAAAACCTTAAGACAGACAAAAGGCGCTTACTTGTCCTGTCATATGATTCATGACATGTATGTGCAATTTCAGCTCCAAGTTGAAGGTAGTGTCCTGCCTTATCCTCCCGAGAACCATCTGCTCCAAGGGCAAACATTCCTCCAGCAAAACATGTGAGATGGCCCATCTTTCTCTCAAGGTGCCCATTCTTCCACTCCCCAATAAATGTGAGGCCTCCATTGGACTTTCTGATAAGATGCTTTTCTATGGCCTACAGAGAGAAATGGACAAGTTTCAATTACTTGCAATAGGAAAAGCATTTCAAGCCACAGAGTTTGTGCTTCACAAGTACTTCACATATTTCTGTGCTTCACAAGTTCTTCATATTAATTTCAAAAATAAAACATTAACCAAGAAAGATTTATCTCTCCTGCAAAACACTAACAAACAACATATGTGCATATCAATTCCAGCTGAAAACAACTTACAAAAGGAAGTTTTCCAATAGAAAGGGCAGATGGGTTTATGTGTATAGTTGTTTTGAGTGGTCATCTTTGTAGACCAGCAATTTTCAAGCTTTTTCCATCTTGCAACATACTGACAATGGGAAAATGTGCATGTGTATGTGTGTGGATGAGCTTCCATTTAGACAGCACTTTAAGTTTAAAAAGTAGCAACAGGTCAGCTCTGAAAAAACACATAAGAATTACTCATAAAACACAGCCTACGAACATGTTGTTGCGTCAGAGTGTGAACAACGAACAGGAATTCCAGGAGGAATTACTAGTGTGGAAGCACTCCTGATAATTTTTAATATGAAACTTGAGGCAGAATTTGTGATCTACCAAGCCAAATGCACCATTTAGGTGTTCTGGTTAGGAGCTACTTAAACCTTGCTTTTGCTGCCTGTACAGACTGCAAGAAAGAAGGGAAGGGGGAAAGCTCACCAAGCCTCTGGCAGGCCACAATACATAGCTGGTGAGGCATTTTCTGTTGGGGTGGCCAAGTTTAAAATATTCACGATACCAGTTAGGCAGCAATAGATCCCATATATCTTACTATTCTGAAAGAACTAAAAAAACAGAATTGTTTTGTTTACCACTGAAAAGTTTAAAAACAACACCTATTGTGTATATAGGAGAGAGAAAAAACCAAGGCATTTTAATCACCTCAATAGCATCATCATACATTTTCCTTGCCTCCGTGTCCATTTTATCTGACATCAGCCAAGCCTTCAGTAAATACTCATAGAAGCTGTCTCCCAAACCACCCATGGATGTGTGATCTGTAACAGAGAGCGAGAGAGCAGAGAACATAAAAATGGGAGATGTATGTGCAACATCACCTCACTTTGCTAAGGCAAAAGCAAAACCCTTAAAATATTTTAAAAAATATTAAAACAAGTATTTTAATCCATTTCAGGTATAGATTTTAAAGGATTTGAAGCTTGGAGTTGTCATTTTCTGGGAACTTGCTTGCACCAGCTTTGCAGTTCACATTTTTGGTATGATAAATAAATTGCATCAATGATACACTGCAGCAGGCCCTTCTATTACAGATGAATTTCACAGAACTTACATGAAGTATTTCCCTCAGTTTCAATAAAAAACACATATGCCTAATCTAAGATCCAAGATAAACATGCAATTAGATGATGCAACTGAATAAACTTCCACACAGAGAATTAGTTTTTCTTTCCTACGACTTTGCACAAGCCAGTAATTGCATGCTGCCAGATACCTGATACTAAATACTTAGATTAAATCTTCCCACTATTAAAATGAAGAACTTCCTTTGGAACATAATGCATACTTTAGTTCCCTCTGTATTTTGCGAGACTAAAGCTAAACACTTAGGAGAACTTGATATTTAAATCAAATAGCTATAGAAGATCCCAAAGTGACAAGGTGCTTCTAAATCTAAAGTACCAGCTTATTTTAGGTTCCTGAATGGCTCGATTTATCACAGCATCCATTTCATAATGTTTTGAAAAATAAATATTTGCACAATAGTCCTTTTAGGAAGGGAAATACAGATTACATACATAGATTAAAGGGCATAATATCAGGGATAAAGCATGCCTGCCCCAGTAAAGGAGGAGGTCAGAATGATTCTCACAAGTAGATAGCCTGTGATGCAGTCCTGTTAGAAAGAACAGTCCAATATCATTGCCCAGCATGTATGCGCACACATGCACATGGTACATGCCAGGAAAGCATGACCCATTGCAAGAAAGTATCAGGGTTCACAGGCCTTTGGGTTAAAAGCTGTCATTGGTTCACTGAAGCAACAACTTCAGGGAAGCAAGCCCCTTCCCTGGCTTGCCTCTGCAAAATTCCATGACCAACATGTAGTTTGGTTTGCTCTGTGTTGGACTCTATAAAGTAAATTTCGTAATTCAGGTGCTGAACATCAATTTTCTTCGTTGGGGAGGGGGGAAAATGAGTGTTCCCAAGATACAGGTATTGAACATTTAAAATCTAAAAAGTATGTTGGGCACGATCGGTTTCGTAGTAGCATGGTAAGTACTTAAAGCATTTGTGAGTCATAACCCCCCACTCCTGCCAAGTAAAAATTGCCTGTTTTCCAATTTTTCTAGTATGCAAACCAAGTATGTTTCTTATTGGTGTAGAAACATCTTAACAAGTTTGGAGAACGTCTTGAGTGACTCATTTTGAGAAAGAGATGTCTTTCTAGGCTATCAGCCAGCCTTCTTCCCCCCCTCCCCAAATTCTCATAATAAACCATACCTTATACTGTATACAATTCAGTTGGCCTGTCCTGGCTGAAATGTGGTATAAACAAATCAATACGTGGAGTACCTTGAACAATTCAAGCATCAAGGCAAAGTATTTAGGAAGGAAGTTTATCAACCACAAAGTAAGAGAGGGAGCAAAGGAAGAAGGGCATGCCTGAGCATGAAGCCTATTCACAGAGGTCAAACCATAATATTGCTGTGATGCCTGAACTGAGCCTTTGAATGAGGCCCAAGTACTTTCTTATATACAGTATTCCCTTGCCATAAAGAGAAAGAAAATACTCACGTTGCCCCCAGCGCCCAGTCCTTGGATTCAAGTAGTTTGGATAAAGTCCATTTGGTCGGTCCATTTTTTGAAGGAGTTTACGAATATGCATGACCTAAATGAAATCACCACAGTTGCCTCTCAATAAAAAGTTTGTGGGTTTTTTTTTAAATCATTACTAGTTTAAAGAGGTGCCTTTAAAATATGTTAAAGGATCAGGGATTCCTTTAAATAGCTAATAAAGGTAACAAATGAACCTGCAACAGAATGTTGCACCTTCCTGTCCCTAATGCCCACCTCCATATCAGGCTCAAGTAGGTCATTCTTACCAGCCCACCCACTCAAAACATTCCACTGTAGCTTTTTCTCAATTGATAATTCAACAATCCATGGCTCCTGGTCAGCATGTTCAGACTACATCAGGAGGTTTCTTTGGGGGGGGGGCAGGGACACGGACCGACAGTGTTCTCTTTTAATTAAATCTTACATGATTTGTTGACTCTAGGCAGCCTTGTAGTATAAAGAAACCACTACTTTATTGGGAGGCAGCCCCATTTTGCATCTGATAAGCACTTTATCATCAGAGTTAACTATTAGGATTTTTCAAACAAAGATAAAGTTTATCATTTTTGCATTAAATATATGCATTTAATAAGAGTGTGCTATTTTCATATTATCTACAATCAGTTTTGAAAAAAATCTTAAAGCTTCTTATTGCACTAGAGAGCACGGAACTAACCTTGTCATAATAGTCAGGGTTGCCAGTCAGGTAGCTCAGGTGGACAAATTCCATGTGAAGCGTGCCAAACTCAGAGAGGATACTGCTGCCAGCAGACGCCCAGCCCCAGTTGCGACCAACACCACTGATAAGGAAAAAGAAGGCATTAGAAAGGATCCAAATGTCCACAAGTTTGTTCTTGGTATCATTCAATATCATATAGGAAGCAGCATAACATTTTTGTGTGAAAGGTAAACAGCAAACAAAGCAATCGAGTCCTGGAAATTATGATGGCAGCAAAGTAGATTACACAATCCAGAGATTTTTTTAAAATGTATTTGAAATTTTAAAGAGCAAAGAATGTACAGATTGTGGAAGTACAGGTGTGTCCCCCATATCTGAGGGTTTCACTTATCCTGGGTTCTCAAATCCCACCCTCATTTGCGTTCCTGACTCACTTCCCTTCGTTTGCAATTGAAGAGGAGAGTCATGAGCGGGGGGGAGGGGGAATCTGAGTAGGATTCACTGCTATCCGCAGTTTCAGGTATCCACGATATCAGCAGGAACGTATCTCCTGTGGTTAAGGGGTGCCTCTACAACATCACAATCTTGAATGCTGCAAGCAGCATAACATAGCAGCATAGATGATAGCAAGACTGAAAAGACACCACACGACATGAGGGCTCTTTAAATTGATTGTGTAGAGAATCCTTTAGCACACCATGAGCAGGCCTACTAAAACATCTCAAGCACATGCTTGTTCTCCCCATATTTTATAAGGTACTCCTCTCCACAAATCTCATACCTTTTCAGATTCACCATTGCCCAAGGAATCCCTGTGGGTGTGTTGAAGGCAGGAAGAAGTTTTCCTGCTAGCTGCACTGCTTTTATCTTGAACACCTAACAGAGGGAAGAAGGGCAAACCATCAAGCACTATTTATTTTAAAACACTGCCTTGTCACCATTTGGCCTGACTTCGCAATAAAAAACATTAAACACGCTATTTCAATATTAGAATAGTTAGTAAAACATGAATAGAGATCTTTAAAAAAAATAAAAGATTGCTAAAAGACTGGCAAAATAAAAACAAGTTGTTAGTTGGCTCTTTCAAAGTTGTAATCCTTTAGAACTTGCCAAGGAGAAGATTCCATAATGTGGATATTGGTAAAATAAGCCCATAATCATTAACTGAGAATGCAGGAACAGCATTAGATTCAGTAGGACTCCCAGATAAATTACCTTATCCTTTAGGGAAAGAGAATCTTTTCTGTAGCTGGTCCCTTAATACTCTTTCCCCACCCCTTTATCAATATATAAATTGGTCCCTTTGTATATCCAATTATGGTAATACTATACTAACAGTATCTCACTCCAAGCCACTGGACAATTGCTCTCAGCAGGTATTCACAACATCAATGATCATGTGAACTTGAGATACAATCCTCATGAGAATGTGTGGATTCTCCAGAAAGGCATTTTACAATCTCTTTACAATTGGGGTTTCAACAATGCAAGACTCAAACCATACTGAACTCTACAAGAGACTGCCTTTAAAGGCAGCTCAGAAACTTCAGCTAGCACAGCATGGAGTGCCCCATCTGTGAACAAGTGTAGATCGTATTTACATATCTCACATGTGTGGAAGCATCTGCCAGTTCATTTCTAGGTCCAGTGCAATGTGAGTTTTAAAAAGGAGGCAACTGTATCAAAAGTATAAGGCCAGCTGGACAAATTAGAAATGTACCCTAAGCATTTTAGAGCCACGAAGAGGGAGAAGACATTAGGCTTCACATTTGGCTATGCCAATAATTCTGTGTGCATACTTTTCACTGATCCTGACTCTGCCCCCAAACTGCATAAATATGACTGCAATGACATACCAAGAAATTCAAATACTGCAACCTGGAAAAACTGTTAGCTTACATAGATTTTCTTTTTTTGGGGGGGGGGGGGTATTCCTAAGGTATGAAAGCATAGATACCTGGCTTCAGATATTTCACTAGTACCTCTTTTTAACAAAATAAAGCAGAAATTTTTAGGATTCTAAATTATGTGGTCAGTACCAGGTTCTATGGCTTTTCTGCACTTGCACTAAACTGGGTGACGCTTGCCTATAGCCTTCAAGATCATGATTATTTTCCTGAACAGCTACAAGAAAACAAGGCTTCTGCCCCCTTTAGGCAATTTCTCTGCACACACCTGCCTGGTCACACCCAGAAGTGTGGTGGGAAAATCCGGGCTGGGCAGGGCGGCCTGTCAATTCCCTGGAGCTTACCCACTGTGAAAGGGCGTGGGTAAAGCCAGCCTTCCTGGGTGCAGTGTGCCAATGATGGCAAAGCCAGCTAAAGTGTAGCAAGGCATGCCCTGCTGACTTGTGCTGCGATCGCCAGACAGACTTGAGTGGTGCGGCTAAGAGACAACTGCCTCAGATATGCCCATAGGCACGATCGTGACTCTCGTGGATGCAGATTCTCTAGGGAGTCGCAGATCCCCCTCCCTTTCTGTGATGGGCCCAAGCCCTATATAAGAGTGGGAAAGGAGAGGTTGGAGGAGACAAAGCAAAAATCAAGTGTTTGAGTGAAGGGCCCAACAGCCGACGCCCGTTCTGTAGGCAAGGGAGGGCTGGACCGGGACAACTGTCAGCCCTTTGTGCAGAGGAGACTGCGTCAATCACCTGACCCTACCTCATGCTGGCAAGAGAGAATTTCCATACAGTTAGGAATGCCCCCCTTCCTCTGCCAGGGAACAAAGCTTCTGCTCCCTTTCATCAATTTCTCTGATGCGTTGCACAGATTTCCACAAATATATGAAGATTCGCTTACCTCCTGTCCTGAAAGATAATAGGCTGCAAGCAGACCACCAATGAAGCGGATGTTGACTTCAAAGACAGATACCTCTGCATTCTTGGAAGAAGGGAAGAAAGATTCCTTAGGTACAAATGACTAATTTGAAATGAGTTATATGCACTTATATTTAACACACATTCTTGAAAGACAAGTGGAAAGGTCAGATTCTGAATCAACAACACCTGCCACATACAGGCAAATTGACACTACTCTTCTAATTTAGAGTGCAGACATGGTGAATTTGAACTAACATGAAAAACATCTTGTGAATGAGATTAGAGGTCAGTGCCTCCAAATTCACAAGACAAGACAGAAGTTATAACTAAGCTAAAATGTGTAACAGAAACAATCATATATTAGTTTCCCTTGGTCAGATTGTAAGCCCCTTGGGGGAGGTGTCTGCTCAATTCCACCTAAAGTGTGACCAACACTGATGGTGATGTATTTATAACAAAAACAGGCATGCAATCGGCATTTGTTCAGCATGGAAGGAGATGTGCTTCAGAAAGAGCTCTGTGCATGCCTCATAGAGTCTACCCTTTTACTCAATCACAACAGCGCAATCAAACACACTAAACCATCATTAATAAAGCTTCATTAATAAAACTTTCGGCAGGGCCTGAAGACTTTATTTAAATAAGCCTTCAATTGTTGACAGGCTGGCTAGCATTTTATATTTTTCATCTTACATTTTAAATTTTATCAAATTGTAATCATGGGATCCACAGGGCTTGCTTGTTTTAAATTTTTAACTGTTTTAATATTGTTTTTAACATTGTTTTAATTGTGGTTTTTTAATGTGATAATTTTAATATTGTAAGCCGCCTTGGATGTCATGGGGCAGAAAGGCGGGATAAAAAACAAAACAAATAAAATAAATTATCTAAGCAAAAACTAAAATATGCAGACAGTGTGAATTTGTTTTCGAAATTCTTTTACAATTTAAAAAGATTCCATAAACAGTTGAGATGTTACATGAACATTATATGAGGGTTTTTTTCCAGAGCAGAGAGGATTACAGGGAATTACAGGGAGTTCTTTGCCCAAACCTGCAGAAGTGCTTGCACAAAGCATTTTAGCAAGGGAAGCAAGCAGGGTAGAACTATTTCGTCCTGCTCTTAACTTGCACAGATTGCTATGCTGGGGCTGTTGTGCAACAACATTACCTGCTTTATAAACAAACAATAAATACAGTCCTGACAAAAATGCACAATAGTGTTGCCATAAAGGAAACCTAGCAATGAGGTCAATTTGCAGCAACGTGTACATAAGGCAGGAGGAATCACTTTGCGCCAATTCAACTTACATTCTGCACTTACAGCGCAGTCCTATAACCCCCTTGCACTGGTGCTAAGCTCTTGCACCGGCCGAACACTGTCGCGAACGTGCCGTATCTGCATCAGCAGCATTGCCGGTGCTTGGGCGCCGCCATGACTGTCGGCAGCGCTGGCCAAGCGCCAGTCCAGCGTCGGCATAGCTCGGTCGGTGCAGGGCCTCCACAAGGGCATTCCAGAGGCGTAACTGGGTGGCGCAGTGGGCGGAGACGGCAGTTGTGACGCAGGACGGCCGTCATGCCAGATCCTACTGCCCATCCCCGGCCAGGGCGGCCCCGATTCAGGCCACTTCTGTGCATATTCCTCTGCACCTGCAAAACAGCAGGCGTAGACCTGAGCAGGCCCAATTTGGAGGGCAAGTGGGGGGGGGACTGCCTGAAGAGAGTGACTAGTAGGGGTGGGTTTTTTTGGTGATGTTTCCAAAATTTCTTGGTTAAAATTGCAAACTGCTGTGTTATGTGTTTTTATTCTACAGTCTCATTCAAAGTTCTCATTTTTATTAATTTTAAATGCTTTAAAAGTGTACTAGGTAGATGATAAAGGTGATATACTGACAGCAGATGCAGCCATAGTATTCTCTCTAATTGGAAAAGTAATCTATTTTAATTTATATCTTAAGCATCAAAATGAAGTGTTTTGTGTTTCTATTCAAATATTTTAACCCACAAAAAGCGATGTTTTGTGTTTTTATGTGGTATTTAAGAAAAAAAAAACACCATCCCTAGCTACTGGTGTCTTCCTGCGCTTAACGCGAACTGACCCTCAAACATTAAAACACGGAAGAATAACATCAGGCGTTTTTCTGAAAGTGTTTCCAGACAGGGGCTATTCAAATAATATAATCAGTCTTACTCACCACACTGAAATCAAGGTGACTGTCAATCCACTCCTGCCCTTCCTTGAATTCATCATGAAGGCCCATAATGTAAAGGGTATCCAATGCATCTACTATGGTAGCACCCAGCTGTGAATTTCCTGAAGGCAAAAACAAAATTCTCTTATATGTAGTAGTTCTATTCAGCAGAATTCCTTCCAGCATCACCTTACCTTTCCATGTAGTTGGAACAGCCACTTTCTCCAAATATAAAACAAATGAAGATCAGAGAAAACATGAGCTTTGTAGATGAAACACCAATTTTAACAAGTCAATTATCACATACACCTCATTCATCTTGCATCTCCTTTTTTTCTCGCGTTTATTTACTGCTTTTCTTTTACATAGGGCACAATCCTAACCTGGCATTAGGCCGGCACAGTGAAGGCAGCAAAGTTTGGCTGTCATAAGGGACACTGTAAAGTATGCATGGATCACTCTTCTCCTGAAAAGCCAGCACAAAGACATGCGCCATCCTCCCTGACTCCGAGAATAGTCCAAACACGCTTTATGCCCTTGTGCCAACCAAACTTTGCTGGCCTAACTGTGCCAGCCTAACTCCAGGTTAGGACTGTGCCCTCAAGGTTTTTAGCTGTAGTGTGTTCACAACTATGAAATTACCTACCAAGGGAACTAAGAATTACTCCCTCCTCATGTTCTTTTGGTGAGACCTCAAAACCTTTTTATTCCATTTGGCATTTGGGAGATGCGACATTATCTTCCCCATGTGCCTCTGTAGCAGTCCTTTGAAGCCCAATCCTGTGGGCTTGTATCGTCAGTGCTGCAGCTCAGTGCTGGCTCCAGGTGTCATAAACATACCATAAAGCATGTTTACAACACCCAGTGTGGAGGGAGCACTGGCACTGGGCCAATGCCAGTGGCACTGAGCCACAGTGCCATGGCACGGATACCACGACAGGGCAGGGGAAGGCGGGACTGGGCGAGGGAAGGGAGGAGTGACCCAGGGAGGGGGTGGGACTGTTAGTAGAGCTCCCTGCCGCATCTCCAACTCTCCATGTTGGGCTTGGAAACCTGACACAGGGCTGACCAGTCTGTGCCTGCAAAATTGCAGGTGAGATTGAAGTAGCCCTATTGGGGGCCCATGGCTTTCCTCAGGAGAAGAGGATGACAGTCCCCTTCTCCTGAGGAGACCCCTGCAGCTGCAGTTGCTCCTACAGGAGCCCAACAGCTTAGGATCAGGCTGAACTTCCTAGAGCCCCCCCCCTAAGTTAAAAAGCCCTTGGGCCCCCATGGCGCCACAACTGCTGCAAGCGCTATAGAGACACCTCCTGCCCCCACTAACATCACAGTTCCAAAGTCTGAATAGGACTTTGGGAACCACTGCTGTAGACGAAACAAGCAGAAACAATATGTAGCACACGAAATAAATGAAAATGAGGAAATGTTTTTAAAATCATTACTGACCTAGAAATAACAAGTATGGATAGTAAAAGAAAGATGTTTATTTTGCTTTTGCTCAGAATAATAATTGCTAAGAATAACTGCCTCTTTTTTTCTTTGAATTTTAGTATATGCACCTATATTCTCTCAATCGCTCATTTGTTTTTTACCCTTCTTTGTCTCCATTTTACTTCCAACTGCTAAACTTGTGCGGAACCAAAATGTGGGGTAGAGTGACTTCCACCAACACTTTGCCACCCATAATTTTTGTTCTCATTTTCAGTCATTTTTCATACCTCTTTGTGAAACACTGCAAAGTAGTTCACAAAAAAGGGAGCCAGGGAATTCAGGAAAATTAAGAAGGTCAAGTACTGACATTGATACATACGGGAATTAAATTTAGTTTTTGTAACAGATGGAAAGTATTGTGAAACTTTGAGAAATAAAAAAACTGGTCAGGATAGATCAGTGAATAGGCATGAAACAAACAATAGATAAATAATATATACTATAGGGAGGTTTTCTTTTGTTTGGTGAGCTTGAACACAAGTAAAAGAAGTATTATGTGAAAGAATAAATGTTGTACCTTTTATCAATGTTTACATCTTTTATATATCAATTGTTTTCTTTTAGGGCGAATGTGTCCCCAAAGAAATCAGGTCATCATTCTCTCATGATACCAGGATGCACATCCAAAAGTGCATCACACAAAACATAATGTGGCAGGATTTATGTGGCAGGATTATATATCCATATTTGAACGTACAGGTCCTAGAACAGTGATGGTGAACCTATTAGGCTTGGCGTGTCAACACTTTGGAAAATGCTTAACTTGACTCTGTTGGTATGTCAACCCCCACCCCCTTCCAAACAAAACAGAAACAATTCTTTATATTCATTTTTTAAAATAAAAAATACAGTTCAATCATGTGTGGTACTATGTATTATATAAAGAAACATCAAATTATTACACAAATGAAAAAGGAGTAAAATAAATTCAGTTTTTGTGAGGTGTTCGTGAAACCTGGTGTGTCACCCCAAATGTTGTGGTGTGTCACCTTTGACATGCGTATCATAGGTTTGCCATCACTGTCCTAGAACATGAAGAAGGGCACATGTTGCAGAAGCTAAACAGGTCTGGGTCTGGATGGGTGACTCCCTGGAAACCCCATACCACCTTCAGTTCCAAGATGGAAAAAAAGCAGGGTATAAAAATGTAATTAAATACAAATTCCTCTGCCTCACACTACTTTCATGGGGTTTGCATTTGGCTGTGCATTTCAATGCAAAAGAATATGAGCTAGAGATGTGAAGGCCTGAAAAAAACCCGGAAAAATTCAGAAAAAAACACCATTTTTTTCCTGAAGCCTTTTTTTTTCCCCTCAAAAATTGAAAAAAGAAAAAAATTGATTATGGAATATTTTATTTTAACATGATGAATAAAATATTTTTTTCATTTTTATTTAATACTGTGGAGAGAAAATATGAATAATTGTAACTTCTGGATTTTAAAAAATTGTTTTGTGGAGATTTTTTTTGTCTGTTCCACATAAACTAGGAAACAGTTCAGGAAATTGTTGCTCCATTTGTTACAATTACAAATTACAAATATTATAAAAAAGTAAATTCTGTTTGTAATAATTGTTTGGATACACTATCTTTTGGGGACAAATTAAATGCTTACCAAATTAAACTGTGAGCCCCTAGCATTGTGGTCCCAAAACAAACCATGGTTATACCACATTTAGTAAATGTTCACTAAATTTAGTAAATGTTCACCAAATATATAGCATGACATTTACGCAACAATACTATTATTCAGCTAGCAGAATTATATGCCTCAAACATGGGGTTAGGGTTAGGGTTATATTATGAAAATTTACTATTTTGGGGAGACAAAACCATTTTTTTTACTGTCAAATACTTTAAGAAAATGATGAGAACTCAATATATTATTATCACTTTATGATACATTTGGTGAACATTTACTATTTTTGGGAAATGAGTTTTTTTGTAAGGAATGTTTTCATTAAATTTGGTGATCACTTAAACATGAGCCCTATATTTTTAATATGCTAGTTGTGATAATTTTATGCCAAGTCAAATTGTCCATAGTCATATTTTTATAGTCCATATTTTATAGTCGTATTTTCATAGTCCTAAAGTCACACAATGACTTTCAATCTGGAAAAGAAAAAAGAAGTGCTAATGTAGCATTTTTTTCAATTTTTCTGAAAATTTCTGTTTTTTCCGAAAAAAACCCAGAAAAAAAACTTGGGTTTTTTTCCTAGCTTCAACATTTCTGGAAATTTTACATCTCTAGTATGAGCTCAGTTGCAGCATCAGATCAGGAGAACAATAACAAAGAACAGACATGGGGGGAATGTGAAGATTATGGAATGTAAATTATTGGAGCCCCCTGTAACAGCAATGTTCCCAGCAAAAATAAAACTTTATGAAAATTAAGCACATCAAGACTTCAATTAATAGTTGTGATTTATTAAAATCTTATGTAATATATTGTGTAATATATAAGGTGCTGGACTAAGACCAGGGAAACTTAGGTTCAAATCTCCACACAATTCTTATTCATTACAGATGACCAAGCAGTCTGTATTACTTGCAGCTGACATTCTGACAACTTGTTGACCTTATTAGCCAATAAAACAAGAAAGCCCTCCCTGGTCTTCATTATTCTGCTCCATTCTAGTTTTATCATATCAAAACAGAGAATAATGATGTCAACTGTATATGGAGGACAACCATTTTACGCAGTGAAATATTTACATAACTGCTAGAATAAGCAGATTACACAAAATCTTAAAATCACAATTGCAGCAATTGCCAAATGGAAATTCTGCCTCTGTATCCATGACAGAAGGAGGATGGAGCCCAGAACTGGCCTTGCTGAGGGGGCAGGGGGAATTTGCTGGGTAAAAGCAAGGGCCCAATTAGCTTACAAATGAAGCAGGCAGGGGTGGGGCTTGTCTCCATGGTTAGGAAGTCAGTCTTATTATGTAACAAACAAGGCTAGGGGCTATATCATTGAGAGGTGAGGCTTTCAAGAGGAGTTTGCCATGTAGGAAGCAGAGTTAGGGCCCTGAGGGCCTAAGCTCTGCTCCCATAAGAAAAACTAGGGGACAGAATTCATTTACAACAACAGAAGGAAACAGCACATGATCACAACTCCCAGTCAAGATGAAGGAATGCTGCAGTTGGCCAAGAAAGGAGGCCTTGTTGCTAACTGGTTTGTGCCTGCTCTTTCTTCCACGTGTAGCTGCTCAGAACCCTGGCGTCATCCACATCAACCCAGAAAAAGGAGGCGAGTACTGTTTCCTCTTCCCTTCGGAATGGATGAAATCACATCAGGGGGGTAACAAAACCAAACCCCGCTGGCTCAACCCTGAACCGTTTTCTCAGAACCTCACATACTCAGCCATGTGTTGCCACCCTTCATTCTTTGGGGAGGACGGCATCGACAGAGGTGGATTCAGCACGAGAATTGCATCTGTGAGGGAGGGCAACTGCAACCTCTTCGAGAATGCCAGGCTCCACCAAATAAACAGAACGCGAGGGCTTTTGACTCTTGGTGGAGACGCTCCATACCCCACAAAGAACTGGAGATCTGGACACAACTGGGGTCACTGTGAAGAAATCACGATCCCAGGAATTGTGCTCAATGATGTGGACATTCTCTACTTATTGTTCAAAAACTTGATCAAGGACTTGCTATATAAAACTGGGATCATCTATCTGATGGCCATGGCTATAGTCACAATAGGAAGCTACTGGGCAGGAAGCACAGAGAAGAAAAAGCAACAATATATTGAAAACCCATGCCAAACAGTAGAAGATTTTGGCGAAATAACAATGGATACCAATGTCTACTTCACATGTACTTGCACAGTAATGGCCTCCTTTATGCTTCTTGCTCTCTATTACTTTTATGACTACCTGGTGCACGCAATGATCGCTGTTTTCTCTCTATATGCATCGTTGAGTCTTTACAGTTGTTTGACCACATTTGTGAGCAAACTTCCATTTGGGAAACAAGTAATCCGTTTTCCATATTTTCACAAAGGTCTGGAGATCAGACAATTGCTTCTGGCAATACTGTGTATGTCTGTCAATGCAACCTGGGTTGTCTACAGAAATGAGGAAGAGTGGGGTTGGATTTTACAAGACATTTTAGGAATTTCTATTGGCATTTACATTCTGAGAACAGTTCACATCCCAACTTTAAAGAACTGTAGCTTGTTTCTGTTAGCTCATTTGTTTTATGATGTAATCTGCCTGTTCATCACCCCTTTTCTAACCAAAACCGGGAGAAGCATTACACACGTAACAGCTTTTGGGTCATCTTACTCAGAAGATATCCCCTTTATGTTGAAGGTACCAATATTACCGTCAACATCAATGCCAGAAGACAATACTTTTACTGCTGTAGGCCTTGGAGATATCGTGCTTCCTGGTTTCCTGGTAGTCTACTGTCGCAGATTTGATGTCCAAGTTGACTCCTCAGGGGTCTATTTTCTAGCTTCCACACTGGCCTATAGCTATGGTCTTTTGGTGACTTTTATAGCAGCAACATTCTTGCAGGCAAGTCAGTCAACCCTTCTATACCTGGTGCCCTGCATACTTATCACTAGCCTGGCTGTTGCTGCTTCTCGCAAAGAGGTGATTATTTTTTGGACAGGTGTCGGTTTTGCAGATAAGCTGCCTCAACCCTCATCACCAATAGTCATCAATGACTCGGACATATCAAAAGATTCAATGGGACAACAAGAAAGAAAAGAAATAATCAACATCACATTCTACCAAGAAGAGCTCAACAACAGCATAATCACAGAAGAGTTATTCAACCTGAAGACAGATTCTGAGGAGTCAAATGAGTACATGCCAAGTAATGAGGAGCCAGTCAGTCAGGAGGAGCCAGACAGTATAGAGGAGGCTGTCAGTGTAGAGGAGGCAGTCACTGTAGAGGAGGCAGTCAGTGTAGAGGAGGCAGTCAGTCAACAATAATGGCTACAAAAAGAGGCCCCTAGACACATGGTAACCAAATTCTGGGAAGTACAAGCAAAAAACAGCTCATGTCCACATCACGGGAGCATAATGTGCAACACACTGTTCAAGTTGATGAAATGAAAGACCATTAAACCTCATTTGGAAATGAAAAGTACTTCACATAAGTTATGGAATTCTTTGCGACATGCACAAATGACTTTCAAAAGGGAGGAGAGGTTTATCACTGGTTATTAGTCATGATGGTTATATGTGGAACCTCCATATTCAGAGGCAATACATGGCTAAATGGCAATTGGGAAAAACAGCAGGGAAAGCTGTTGCCTTCATGCTCTGCTTATGGGCTTCCCCAAGGCTTTCAGTTGGGCATCGTGAGAAATGTAATGCTTTCCATGTTGAACCTTTGTCTGATCCAGCAGATTTTTCTTACGTTCGCATACACACGCCAATTCCCCCACCCCATTGCATATTGTCTCCCTCAGATAGCGATGGTCATTTTTCTTCTGGGAAGCAGAATCCATCTGGGAAGCATCAATCTGACAATGAGCATGTGTTGAAGTAATTTGTCCTCAGTTAAATCACTGATTAAAATAGCAATTTGAAACCTCATTAACTTAGCAATGCACAACTGATTTTCACCAAGACAGCAAAAGGAAGACTCCTACAATATCCTCAAACCTAATAATCTAACCCTCAAATAGGATGTTTAGGGTAAAACAGGACGTCCAAGGCAATACACTTGGATGGGTTAAAAAATGAAAGGAAACAAATGATGCCTGCATCTGAAAGCTAACCTTTTAAATCTCTATCACTCTACCATTCTTCATCAAGAAGAATGAAGTTTGGTTAAATTAGATCTCTCATCCAACATTCTCCATACCAAATATATTTAAAATAGTCTTGACTGCATAATGAAGAGAATTTTCAATCTTTACAATGATTACTGAAAATATTTATATACTGTTTGTCAACAAAAATTCACAGAATGGTTAAAAAAGGAAAACCAATAATACAAGGTGGAAAAATTCAGAATGGTAAAAAAAAATATTTAAAATTCTATTACAACTACATTTAAATTGGAAAAAAGAAAAAAGAATACAGACAGGTGGCATCTTATGTGAGGGTTAAGTTCAAGACAGCACGTAAGACAAAAAAATTGTATATACAGTAGTCAAAATTACCCTTTAAAATATTCACTGTCCTGTATGTGTCTCATACATACCATGAGACCCATACAGGAACTAAGACAACTGAGGGAGCAGCAGATTCATTCCCTCATGGCTCAGGCTCAGTCCAGGGCATATATTTAGTGAGCAGAAGGGTGGCCAGAATTGCTTCTATTATTTAAACTGGGGGTTCCCAATGTGTGCACTGCAATGCCTTAGGACATCATGGTACACTCACAGGGATGTCTCCATGGGATGTCTCCAGTGTCCCCTTCTACCTACTCTCCTGGGTGCCAACATCTTGGATCTCGCAAAAGATGGTGGCACCCAAACCTCGCAAGAGCTGGGAAGGCTGTGGGGGCGTCGTAGCCCAGGTACATTTGGGAACCACTGATTTAAACTGTTTTTTCCCCCTCTCCCTCTTTCCCTTTCTGCCGAGCACATGTATTAAAATTTGCTTAAGTAAAATATCAATTGTATTTATATAACAGCCGATGCCTGCACTAACTGGCAGCTGTTCACTGGACTGCAGATAGAAGTCCTCTCCCAGCCCCAACTGGAGCTGCCAAGAACTGAACCCAAGACCTCCTGTATGCAAAGATTGTGCTCTACACAGATGAACTACAGCCACATTCCTGCTACGGGTATTCAAATTCCACATGTTCTTCTTTTGTGAAAAATAATCACATGTCTGAAACACACAGGAGGCGAGGGTAACGGCCCCCAGGCCCTCTCTTCAACAGCAGCTGAGCAAAACGCAAACTAAGTGCAGCACACTCTCATGAAACTCACTGGAGGCCTTTGGGCAAATCACTCGCTTTCAGCCTAGGCGACTTCACAAGGCTGCTGCCAGAATGAAATGCCGCTCTGATCTCCTGAGAGGAAGAACAGAACAAAAACTAAATGGCAAATTAGCCACCAAAAGCTTTTCCCACATCAAGTCCACACCACGTCTCTTGCCTTTCTCCCCGCTCTTCCATAGAACAGGCAGGATGATCAGAGACCCCAGACAGGTTGAAAAGTTTGAAACCACATAAAATGCCTCATTAAAAGAGAGCCTAGTATCTAGGTATGGGTATTTCATATTTCTGTAGAATATGAAATCAGGGAGCAAACTGCCAAAATAACAGACTCTGCAAGTGTAGCATTTTTTACACTCTGTAAGTATAAAAAATCTATTTAAACTTGTTGTTGTTCAGTCGCTAAGTCATGTCTGACTCTTCGCGACCCCATGGACCACAGCATGCCAGGCCTCCCTGTCCTCCACTAGCTTCCCGAGTTCGCCCAATTTCATGTTCGTCGCTTCGGTGACACTATCTAACCATCTCATCCTCTGCCACCCCCTTCTCCTTTTGCCTTCTATCTTTCCCAGCATGAGGGTCTTTTCTAAAGAGTCCTTAGAAAACTTACCACAGTACAATTTGCATTTGAAATGACTGGAAGAAAGAGCAAAATACTATACTGGATACCATAAAAAAGAAAATTGGAGCATTCACCCCGTGTTTTTGACTGAAAGGGACGTTTGTGACCTACCACTTGCCTTCTCAATCTTTGTCCTCTTCCTGATTAACTGAAGAAGCCAGAGTAAGATTGACTGGCTGATTGGCTTTGGTAGGATATGCTTCATGAAACAGGGCAGAGAGGTACTGTACTAGTTTAATGGAAGCAAGCGGTGACAAGACAACTTCTTTAAAAGTTTGTGTTGGATCCAACTGACCCAGGAAATTACTGGCCAATTTCCAATCTACCTTTTTTGGCAAAGTACAGTACTCAAATGGCTAGTAGCAACCCAAAACGAGGTTTATATGAATGATAGTGATTACCTTAATCGGTATCAGTCTGAGTTCAGAACTTGATTCAGGGTCAGAACTGTTTCGATCACACTGTAGATGGCGTATGCCAGAAAAACATGCTTGTTGGTTCTGATGGAATTCTCAGAAGTTTATTCTTCAGGACTGCCTTGCTAGAATGAGGTTGGGGGCAATATGTTGGTTGTAGCTATTCCTTCCTGGAGGTTAGAACCCCCCCACCCCCCCACACACAGGTGTTGGTTGTCTGCTGTTCAACCTCTTGGCCTTATGGTGTCCCCACAGGGTTTCATCTTATCTTCCATGCTTTTCAACATCTATATGAAACTGCTGGGAAAGATTGCCCAGAAGTTGAGAGGTGTCATTAATACCCACCTGTACCCTTTCTTTCATCAGATACTAGGAAAACAGTGGAGGCCCTGAATGTCTGGGCTCAGTGATGAATTAATTGAATGTGGGCAAACAAGTTCAAACTGAAATCCAGACAAGACAAAGGTTAGATTAAAGTAAAGCACTCCACATTGGGCTACCCTTGAAACAATGTTTGGAAGCTTTAGCTGATCTAAATGCAGCAGTGCAGGTTCTGGTTGGGGCCCAATCTCGGTTGGGGCCCAATCAAAGCATGAAGCTCCTATTCTGCACTATCTACACTAACATTTATTTCTGGGCTCTATTTAAGATTTGGTTTTGATTTTCAAAGCCTTAAAGGCCCAATCCTATCCAACTTTCCAACATCAATGCTGCCCCAAGGTAAAGGAACAAATGTTCTCTTACATTGAAGAGGCTTCAATTACTGTCCCCATACAGAAGGATGCAGTATGTGTCCTATTGGCATGGATGCATCAGCACTGGAAAACCGGACAGGATTGGGTACTAAATGGCTTAAGACCATGTTATCTGAGGACAGTATCCTCCCATTAACATCTGCCCACCGCCTTCGTTAATCATGAGGCTTTGATCTGCATTTGTCTGTCATCACAGGTTTGTGGAGCAAAATAAATAGTCACCAAGAAAGTCACCAAAGTAGTGACACCAAGATAGTCACCAAGAAAAGTCACCAAGAAAGTAATCAGAGTCAACAATTCCACTACATGATCCATACTATGCTTGAAGGCACAATCCTAACCTGGAGTTAGGCCAGCAAAGTTTGGCTGGCACAAGGGCCACCGTAAAGCACATTTGGACCACTCTCGGAGTCAGAGAAGCCAGCACACAAACATGCGCCATCCTCCCTGACTCCATGAGTGGTCCAAACACGCTTTATGGTGGCCCTTATGCTAGCCAAACTTTGCTGGCCTAACTGTGCCGGTCTAACTCCAGGTTAGGATTGTGCCCTGAGTCATCTGACACCAATAATATTTTAAGTCAATATTTTCTTCCAGTTCATCCCAATTCCAGTAACATCCATGGACTCATATTTATCTCAGTTTCTACCTCACAGCTAAGCCCAATCAGCTATGTCCAATTTCTTTCCTATAAGATGAAAAAGCCCAGGTTGGCCACTTTCTTATCACCCTACCCCTATTTACCCATCTATTCACAGGGAGGGGAGGGGTAGCTTGGTGATAAAGGACATAATTTTGCATGGAGAAGTTCCGTGTTCAATCCTTAGTATCTCCAGTTTGAACAATGGGTGCCTAAGAGCTTGTAGAACTACAGTGAGTCACTGTAGAAAGTAATGGGATAGATGGGTCAATGATATAAACCAGAAGACTGCTTCATATGTTCAGGAGAGATGATCCTTTGTCAAAGGCAAATGAAATAAATACAGATCCTTTCTTTATGAACACATCAAGTTCCTGTTATTCATCTTGTAGAATCCTATGCACATTACTTGAGAGTAAGCCCCACTGAGCTCAGTAGGACTAACTTCTGGGCAGACATGCTTAGGACTGGGCTGCAAGTTTCAATTTGAGATTTTCCACAGAAGTGGTGAAAGGAGCGTAAGTGAGCTGTGCTGCTTCCTCTAATAAAGGTTTGTCTGCCAACTTTTCCTCCTCCTCCCACTAATAAAATCCCATGTGAAGGAGCGAGGGAGGAAATGAATGGGTAAAGAAGTTGTGCATTCTCTTGTTGCAGGCATAGAAGCATAACACCTAGATTTTATCAAAATCCTGGAAAAAAAAAGCACAACACACACCTGTTCCCTCAACCCTTCTGTAGAAGCAACAGAAGAAAGGGGTCCACTAAATTTGCTCCAAGTCTTGCTTAAGCTTTGGAATAAAAGCATTTTTCAGCCCAGACTTTATTGTGTTTGTAGCATTAACTGCTAACTTGTTGGATAACCGACATCTGCAAACTCTTGTCAAAATATTTAACAGCAAATTTCAAGCCACACATAGGTATTCTCTTTCTGAGCTTGATTTTTAGCTAGCTAAGCATTTTCATGCATTACACATAAATGAAATTATAATGAAATACCTCCTAGGCAGCTTGTTAGAAACACAGCAAAAGGGGATAACTATGCCCGTAATCTAACTCTCACCTACTGGACTGAGTGGTAAATATTAACCCAGAAAAGCTGGCCATCGCTACAACGAGGAATTATTAGCAAGCTTTAACATTTTGGACTGCAAGCCCCTGTGCTGTTTCAAAGAAATGGAATATCTTTCATTTCCTTGCTCTGCAAACTGCTTTGAGAAAGGTTTTCTTAAAAGGGGTATATAAACATGATAAACTCAATAAATAAATCATGACCACCATCATTTTCAGTTTGTTAAAATGACAACAGCGGGTGTGTTTTGCAATATGAGTTTCATAAAGCAAACTAATTTAAATGCAGCAAAGTTGTGGAGGAATGATTCTGCTGACATGGTGCACTTTGACTTTACACCTAGGACAGAGGCTTCAGACTGCAGCATGTACTTCATGACAACTACTCATCCAATAATTGCACTGCAATAAGACTACCAACCGTTAATCCATCTAAAGGGTGTACACCAGTATGCAGACCTCTTCAGTTGCTGTGCCAGAGCCCTTGCACTGTTTCCAAATGCACAGCAATGACATCATACCCGTCATCATCATCCATGGACTTTGAGAATACCAAATTCAAAACTGCATAAAGCTTGGTCTCCCAAGGCTTTTGAATTATGCGGCCGTGCAGCTTAAAGGGAGCACTGCTACCAACCTTATTTCCAAGCTTACGGAAATATTCAAACAGAGGAAGCCTATGCACATCTTCTCAGATGAAAGCCCCATTGTGTTCAGTGGAAGTTACTCCCAGGAAATGGTATACAGCAGTGGCTCCCAAAGCGATAGGTCATGACCCACCACTGGGAGCCAAAACAGGGCCATTCCCCATTAAGAGGAGTGGCCCAGTTATGGGTTTTCCCAACAACAATGCAGCACAAAAACTGGAAGTGTGCTCTGATTGGAATACAGAGTGTGATATGGAGCTTCAGGGAGACCTGCGGAAGGCACTTTGGGCCTCTCAGATCCTGCCCAAGGCCAGCACTACCCCCCAGATAGACTAAAAGGTCCCTGGGTGCTTGCAGTGCTGCAATGCTGTTGGGACACACACAGAGACACATCCCTCTGCCCCAGGCCCCACCCCTGCAAGCACTCATCTTGGCTCCCGAAGTCCGAGTAGGACTTTGGGAACCACTGGTACATAGCATTGCAGCCAAAGTTTCTTCCAAGTATTTCCTTCTATTCTGCTCAACAGATGTTTCAATAAAAGTGTTTGTTAGAGGTTAATGAAATAGAGGTTAATGAAATGAGTGTATGAAGAATATAAGATATATGCAAGTCATTTGTATATGACTATCAGCAAGTAGAGAAAAAATGTTTGCATCCTTTTATGTATCACAGAGGCTAGCTGCATCTCACTGTCAGGTACAGCATCCCAGCATTGTTTGATGAGAAGGCTGCGTGGACAGCTTTTTTATTCTTACGCTTAATATAAGAACAAAACAGTACTGGGCTTAGCCATATCCCCTGCTCTTCAAATGGTCATCTCTGAAGTTATACACAGAGCACTGTAGGTGCACAGATTACAACACACTACCATCCCTAATTCTCAGCAGTATGCCCGTCTCCCATGGTCAAACAGTTTCATCCTATGGAATGTCTGTGGGAGACAGCAAGGACCCTTCCCACTGCATTCTTCCCTCACCATATTTCAAAAAAATTTTTTTACCACACCTGGTATTGCAACATGAGCTCCTGCCACAAGTTCAGGTGCCCTTTAAGACTGCGCTGCTGTGCCAGGGGCAGGGAGAAGAGGGAAAGAGAAGAGGAATGAGTACTTCAGCTGCTAAGAAGAGGTCAAATGTGTCAGCCACGAGCAGCTCAGGCCAAGAAAGCTCTTGCTGCTGCTTAAAAGAGAGCCCAGCAGTGAGGCACTAATCACATGTCTGAAGCATAAACAAAATGTTTCCACCAAAAGGAAAGGCTCATGCATCTCCTCTCCTAGCCAGAGGTCTAGAAGGTTGTGACTATGTACACTGTCTCACATCCAGGCCACAAAGTCACACATCTTGATGCACAATAGCCAGGAGGCTACATTTGAGACAATGTCTACTAACCCTTCCTTCCCACTTGGGGCATCGTCTGTGACGCCACGCCAGGCTTTGGAAGTTCTTCACATACCTCCGTGGGCAGGCTACTGCCTTCCTACTCAGCTTTCTAAAAGATACTATTTCATGATCCATGCAGGTATATTTCCATAGAAGGGACCGCACAGAATGCACAGAGAAAAACACAGCCATTTACACAATACACAATCCCTCCCCCCTCACACACACACAAAATCTCTTTAACTTGGATTAACAGTCCCTTAAACAAGTTAACAGTACTCATTCACTTCATTAAACAGCACAAGGAAAGGATGTTTATATGGACTTTCAAGAAGTTTTTAGAATGAATAACCTACCAAATATATTGGTGGAATGTCCTTTCCTAGCAATGGGTTTCAGTTCATTATGACCCCATCCATACTGCCGGTAATTATCCCAGGCATGTTTCATCATCTAAATGCAAAATAAATAATTAGTTATTATTTATTACTGATTATTTGTGATCAGTTAACACAAATCAGTGTTGTACATTTTCCAAAATGTCACAGATCGTATTCCTTCATTGTATTCTTTCTGAGAACGTAGCAGAAACATTCTACATCATTTTCTCTTTTGAAACACTGATATTATACAGATTGGGTTGGTACTCCACAACAGGCCAGGGAACATATGATTTGCATGTAGTGCTAGCTACTTTAATATAGGCCAGAGACTTTCACAAGAAGCTGAAAAATCATAATTTAGTTTTTAAGCATCTAACAGCCAATGCAAACGCTAATACAGATGCAACCTTCTAGCTTGCAGCTCAGCAGGAAGCAGTTTTAACACTGTGGCTGTGTATACTGAGGGAAGAATACAGCCTTGTAATTTGTGTTTATAATTACAACATTGTGCAAATGGAAAACCACAGCCCCTAAAGAGTGAAGTAGGCACATTTTAAATCACCTTTTAGACAGGAAAATAGCACGGTTCTGTGGAGAAGGTCACAAAGGTCTTGGAACAAATAAAAAACAACGCATTATTGGGTCCATGTTACAATATTTTCACAATGCAGTGGTGTCTCTGGAAAGGATTACTATTGCAAAGTGAGTGTCTACTGTATAAGGAATACTGCAACTACTCACTAATGGTCAAATCCTATCCAACTTTCCAGCACTGATGCAGCCATGCCAATGAGGTGTCCACCGTATACTGCAGTGGTGGGGCAGTCATGGAATTTGCTCGCTTACTCAGGGGCTGCACTGGCACTGGGAAGATGGATAGGACTGGGCCCTTAAAATTATTAATAGGTCCTTGGAAACTGCAGCTTTAAGTGAAACAATTTATAACCAAATTTACCATAGGCAGTCTCAATACACTAGAGACGCAGGCTTGCTGAGCGCTTTCCTATCATGCCACAAAACATTGTCACACCCCAGAATATTATCTGTAAAGTATTCTGGGATGTGACAAGACTAAGGAAGTGGGTGACAGGCCCGGTACAACCTAGAAGCTGCTTCTGGTAACCCTACAATGTGTAGCCACAGAGGACTCAGAAGTCGGAAGATTGAAAACTGCAGACCAACTTTAATATGAAACAATGTTGAATGAAACAACTTAAGTGAGGATTTGCTGTATGCAGCAGGGAGAGATGGGAGGGCTGTAAGAAGAGTGAAAAAAACATTAAACCAATTTACATTTGAATGCCTTAATACTCAATCAGTTAAAACTAGATATATAATTGGGAAAGAGTTTATTATATTCAGAGAAAACTGCCAAATAGTAACAGGCAAGGAATTTAGTGCAAGGCTGACAGCTACAGCATTTTCCATTAGGTGCAAACTACTGAGGAGGAAGTAAGGTGTAAGTACTCCCTGAGTAGCCTGGACTTGCCAGAGGATCTCTCTTGCCATTGCCTGCAGACCTGCAAGCCAACTGTGAGACTGCCAGGAAGCACAAAGAAGAGGTAAGGGGGTGGTAACCAATTTAACCTCTGATTTTCTTCTGGAGTGCCCACATTGGCTGCATGGAGCAGTTGATGTCAATCACTAAGCTCTAGAGCACAAAAAAGGGAAGATTGAAAGGGGCTTCAATAAGAGCTGCACAACCATGTGACTCCACAGTTTACAAAGAAGGCTGTGGTCACACTTTTTTATTTTTGCAAGACAATTTGTATGGTGATTTGAGATTTAACAGTTTCTCATCATTTGATTAAGTCTCTTCAGGGGTTATAACTAAAGCATCTCATATTCTGTACCATTGCTACAAATTTAGCATGCTTATCAGTGCTTACTCTTCCCAGAAATAAAAGATAAAGCACAAAGCAACTCACATGACAACAGGAACATGTTGGTGGGGCAAGTGGTGCCCCAGAGGTGGGGATATGAAGGTGGGGCAAGACAGATCACAGCAGGGGACAAGCCTGGTTGTCACAATCAGTATGATTTCTGAGAGGTTTATAGAAATAAACCTGCCAGTAGGAAACACAGCTGGGTAACAATCAGATGATTCAACCTATTACCTCTTTAATTTTGTCCCTTTTTTCTCGAATGTCTGGATCCACAGGATCTCCACTGTTTATTCCTACAAGATTTGGCACAGGGACTGGCGGCAGAGGTTTGCTGCTTTTGTTCTTCAAGCCCTGAATAATCTTGTTCTTCTCAGTCTGAATTTCTGCTTGGATCTCATCCCGTGGCTTTTGCAGCTTCTCTTTCGCTTCCTCAAGAGCTTTTTCATGGTCTGCACGAATTTTATCTCTCAAGCGTTCCTCTTCTTCCCTAAAGATGAAAACCAATAGTTAGAATGGTAATTTCTAAAAGGAAATTTGAGAGTGGATCACGTTTGCAGGGACTGAACCTATCTTGCTTTTATAGCAATAGCCTATGTATTATTTCTAGTGACTGCAACTGTTCTGCTAAATATCTACTAACAGTACATCTATTGGTGTTTAAGAACACATGTAAGTTGTTGGCAAATATCAAAATACAAGAGAAATTCCAGTGATTCAAGCAGATCAAAGTGCATACACAAAAAAAGCACTTTATGTATCATGACTCACAGCAGAATGTGTGACTAGATTCAGTTGAAAACTACTGTTTCAACAGATGGAAGGCTGCACACAAGATCTATCCCTGCTGCTTGCCCAATGATGCCCCAGGCAGACACCATGCACGTGTACACCAGCCCAAAGAATGCTGAAGCTCTCAGCCTTTTTAGAGTCCAAAAATAACTAGTTAATTGGAGATGATCAAGGGAAATACAACTAAATAACTGGCCCGAGTTAGAGGCAGGTCAAGGTAGAGCGTGCTAGAATTTATTTCATTTTGCCTCTAATTTCAAGTCCCTGATTTTTGCTTTTTTTAACCTTGCCTTTTTAAAAACGTTTTATAATAAACTATCTTCAGATTGGGACATAATGGCGCTGCGGGATAAACTGCTGCTGCTGAACTTTCTGACCATGCAACCGAGTGAGCTCCCGTTGCTTGTCCCAGCTCCTGCCAACCTAGCAGTTCGAAAGCACGTAAAAATGCCAGTAGATAAATAGGTACCACTTTGGTGGGAAGGTTCCGGCATTCCATGTGCCTTGGCGTACAGTCATGCTGACCACATGGCCACGGAAAGCTTGTCCTCAGGACAAACGCCGGCTCTTCGGCTTAGAAACGGAGATGAGCACCGCTCCCTACAATTGGTTATGACTAGGCCATTCGGTCGTGGGGAAACCTTTACCTATCTTCAGGCTGCATCTTACATGAGGTTCCCACAAAATGATGCTGGAGGACTACTGTTCTGCTTCTTGGTCAATAGCCTATGGCAGTAGCATTCAAACATTCTGGACCGGGACCCACTTTTTAGAATGGCAGTCATGTTGAGACCCACCAGAAGTAATGTCATTAACCTGGAAGTGATGTTGTGCTATCATTGTAACATAATAAAAACGACACGGCTGAAATGCAACCTAGCATTCTTGGACTGCAGCAAATGCACAACCATGAAACATCCCTGACAGAAAGCAAGATTAGGACAAAATATAATGTAAAAGCACTGTACTAAAAACAAAATTTAAAAAAAAAAACCCTCACCTGAAAATTCAAACTGGTTTGTTTTTTGTTTTTGTTTTTTGAGTAAATAATTTTTTATTTCTTTTAGGGAAAAGGTCACACATAGGTATAGGGGAGACAAAGGTTTAGACAATAGGTAAATAGTGGAGGGTTACAACCATTGATTATATATTGTAATCATCTACAATAACTTTCTTCTACATCTACCAATCACCATACTACAACCTCATAGATTCCTTATGATCTACAATTCAATTACTGTATAATTTCAATGGCATGTATACATAATCTCTTATATTCAATTTAATTGCTTACTCTTTGCTAAATAACAAAACAGTTTCTCCTCTTAAAGCATGCACCAGAAAACAATAATAGCAAGAGAAAAAAAGAATAAATGAGGAAAAACTATGGCCTATAAGTATAATAATCTACACTGGCCTACAAAACTATTTAACATCCTTATACATTTCTATATTCTAATAGTTCAGTTAAAATATAATCTCAATAAATCTCCTTAAGTGTAATTGCATTCTTGTTATTTCTTATATCTTACCATTTCATCAAATGATTAAAAAAAAAGCCAGTTTGGTCCATTCATAAAATAATTCCTTATGTCTTCATATCTTATTTTAAAATAAATTACTGCTTAAAAATACATTTATTCCTTTCCCTCTCTGGCTTATTGTCTATTCATCCTACCTTTACTGTTAAAATGTACACTCCTCCACTGGGTTAACATTTAACATTAATCTATCAGTATTTATCTTATAATAAATTCAAAAATCTACCAATACTCTAATCTAAGTAGGATTATATAATTTCAAACTATCTTATAGTGTCTGATCAAATCATCTATATTCATTTTCAATTACATTCTCATCCCAAAACTACCACTTTTATTTATTAATCAAATATTTTACCAATTTCATTATCATCAAATTTATCAATATTTCTTACAAAGCCTCCTAAAGTTCAATATTGTATTAATGCAAACTAATTTAAGTCCTTCCAAAACTTCTTTCCCTCTGACCTTCTGGCATGCTTCCAAGTTGTCTACGTATCAACCAAGGAAGAGAAAGAAACGACACCTTTCAGTTCGACACCATCTTCTCCAGTTATTTATATCCAAACGGGTGAATCCCCTAGTTGTTTCTCAATATATCTTCATTTGTCATGTCTTCACTAAGATGAATACTTCATTTAAAAACAATCTTAACATTTACTACAATGCTTATCTCCCGACCATCAATCAAGCAACTTCATAAATAATCAAGCTTAGAGTTTAAAGTGCCGGTTCCTTCTTCTTCGGTCCTAGAATATCCTCCATTTTGAAAAGAATCATTATTTATTTTTTTTCTCCCTTATTTCCAACAGTCAAATTTAAATCCTCAGGTGGTTTGGTAAATTTTCCCTAATATTCTCTTGTCATTCGATGTTGCATTCCAGATAAGGTCCCAGCTCTTACGAAAACACTCATTTGAGCCCTTTTGGATCTCTTGTAGCTGCCTATTAAATTGTAAAAAGCCAATTACGCTTCTCCATTTCTCTTACAGTCAATTAATTCTTAGTTGACACTGATGATTAATTTTCTTGTGTGTGTGTGTGTGTGTGTGTGTGTGTGTGTGTGTGTGTGTGTGTGTATTTTCCATCTACATTCCTCCTGCACAGCATTCTTATCTCTGTAGCAAGGGTCTGCAACAGAGGTTGACTTACAGTTGTTAATAATCTCCACACTTCTCGTGATGTTCTCTCTCTCCGAGGCTGTCAGTACTTTGCCGGCACTCCAGTTATGGTGCCGGCTTCTTTTACCTCCCTGTGTCCAGACTGCCAGGTTCCCCTCTGGATTCGCCACTCCTAGAGGGGTCTGGCATAGCATCTGATGCCCCAAAGACCTTCTCCTAGGAATCTGGGAGGGGGTTTCCCATCTGGGAGTCCCCCAAAAGGGAAAAAAGTTGGCTACAGTCCTAGAGCTTAGGAAACTGCTGCCATTTTGTAGCCGACAATTCTTCAACACTTACAAAAGGAATATAACAAGAGTAAGGTCTGCAGTTTTTAAGATGGTTGCTCCCAGCTTTCTGCGACCCACCTGATATCAGGTTGTGACCCACCAAGTGGGTCCCGACCCACAGTTTGAACAACACTGGCCCATGGATAAGCACAGATTTCCATTCAATCTACATCTATTTGAAACACTAGGCAAACTCATCTGGAGATGTGACCTGAGCAGTCATTAGTACAGGGGTCAGGGAACTTTTTGACCTTTTACCCCAAAATATATTTAGATACGCCAACGTTACCCCCCCCCCGCCAGAACAAAAGGAAAAAAATTACATATTGGAACCCATTGCTTTTTATTTGATTAATTAATGAGCTTAATTAATGCTATGTAAATATGAAGTTGTAAAGGGCGGAGCAAAACAAACAAACAAAACAAAACAAAACGGAGCCAGCCAGACAGCAATGGAACCGGAACGGGGGTAATGGATGGTCGCGTTGCCAAGACACAGCCGGGCATGCATATAGATTCATATGCATGCCCAGCTGTGTCTCGGCAGTGCAACCGTCCATTACCCCCAGGAATTTCATTTTTACCCCATTTGGGGTAATTTACCCCTGTTCCCTGACCACTGCATTAGTATGTTTGAAAACACCCAGCCCTCTCTCTATGAGCAGCTCTTAAAGAGGAAACAAAAATCATGAATTTTTCTCTGACTACTGTGCTTGTCTGAATGCAGAAAACAATTTTAATACGTTAAATAAACTGTTGGCTGAGGAACTACCTGATCTGGGGCTAGATGTTTCACCTACCAAGATGGAATTGCAACCACCCTGAAAGATCAGGTTTGCAGCCTGGTGATGTTCTTTGATGCAGTACTACCTATAGAGGCTCAAGTGGCAGCAGTGACTAGGAACAAATATCATCCTGTTGTGGCTGGTGACCCAGCTGCATCCTTTCCTGGAAAAGTCAGAGTTTGCCATGGCCAGCCATGCTTTATAACTTCTAGGCTATATGCTATATGAGGGGGCTGGTGCTGAAGAACATTCAGCAACTTTAATTGGTTCAAAATGCTGGCTATCATCCCAGTATTGTTTAAATTTGGTTTAAGTTTCTGATATAAAGTTGTTCCTCAATACGACAAAACTTTATCAGAATACTCATCCCAGGGATTTCGTCAAGTCTTACAAATATTGCCGATTGCTAGAAATAATATTTATGGAGCATCTAAAAATCAAACACTATGCAAAATACAGTATGTAGAAAGACAGGCTCTGCCAAGAGGGCTTACAATTTAACACTAATCAAAGTACAACATACTTAAAACCCAGAGGAGAATACTGAAATTAAAAGCACAACTTATAGGCCAACTGAAACATGTGCATTCAGGGGAAGAGAATCAACTAATAGCAACTGGCAAAGAAAAGCTCATACAATCTTCAACTGAATGCAAATGTTAACTAATGAAAAGAAGTACAGAGGCATATGCTATCTTTAGTAGGCTTGGCCTAAGCCAAAGTCTGTCTGCCACTGGTTTAGGGACAGATGGGGGCTGATCAAGACTAGGCTTTGTTCAGTGGGAGGGTGGGAGAGATTGGACTTGAACAAAGTACTGTACACCCAATTTCCTCCCAGCCTTTAAATATGTTGGGATTAGGAGGTGTCTGCCACTGAAGAAATTTGGGGAAAACAAAGCTTGCACTTTTTTGAAACCCATTCCCCACATCCTGAAAAGGTGCCCCTGGGGCATACATCCAAGTATTGCTCTAATGAATCCATTATGGGTTTCTGCTTTCTGGTTTCCAACAGTAGGAGGAAAAAAAAATCACAAGATTCATAGGCCTAGTGTTGGATATATAGTATTTGAAATTACATTTCAAAAAAGCAATATACTGTATTTTACGAGCTTTTGTTGTGGTTAATTTTTATTCTTACTAACTTTTTAAAAAAATAAAATATGATAGGATCTACTTCTCAGTAAACATGTTTATCTATGGGCACTAATCTTCCTGCTCAGGTCACAGTCTCAAAACTCCGTCTTGACCTATACTTGCTATCAAGTTTCCAGCTCATGCGGGTCACATACTTTGGGAAAATGGTATAAGGTTGCACATTCATAACCTGTCGTATTGTGAAGCCTTCCATCACCTGTTGGTATGTGTTTGACTTTTGCCTGCCTATCTCCTCCTCATGTCAGGAAAAAAACCATAATGGGGCTTCTTTGAATTGTATTCACACATGTACACAGTAAAGAGGGACACACACACCCGAAGTACTTTTTTACTCAGCGCGTAGTTAATCTGTGGAACTCTTTGCCACAGGAGGTGGTGATGGCATCTGGCCTAGATGCCTTTAAGAGGGGATTGGATGGATTTCTGGAGGAAAGGTCCATCGTGGGTTATAGGCAATGATGGATTGTGCAACCTCCTTACAAAGGTGGTGGGCTACTGGTACCAGGTGCAAGGGAGTGGCAACAGGATGCAAGCATCTTGTTGTCTCATGCCCCCCTGGGGCACCTGGTGGGCCACTGTGAGATACAGGAAGCTGGACTAGATGGGCCTTTGGCCTGATCCAGCAGGGCTCTTCTTATGTTTAACCTAATTAAGCCCTTCCAAAGAAGATTACCCTCAGAGGGGCATATCAAATCAAAGAGTTTTTATGTACCGCTTTTCAACAAGAAGTTCACAAGGCAGTTTATAGGCAAAAAATAAAGTTAAATGGCTCCCTGTCCCCAAAGGGCTCACAATCTGAACAAGAATCACCAGCAACTAGAAAAGACACTGTGCTGGGGTAAATAGGGACACCCCGCTGCTCTCTCCCTGCTAAATATGAGAAGCAATTCAAATTCCAATAAATAAAAGGACATTTCAACCAGTCCAGTGCGCTCTACCTGATGCTAGAACTCCCTTGTGAGTTGCTGTGTCAAGTCAAAGTTATTCAGTGCTGCGTGGAACCTACCACAGCACAGGCTGGTAGGCTGTTTTCTGGAAGGGTAACTACAGGCACTGTATAATTATGCTTCTCGCCAACCCCCTCCCTAATTCCGTCTCTTCCTTTCCTTAGGAACAGGAGTAAAAGGTTAGAACTTATCCTGAGCAATACCTTCCTTTAAAACCCATGTTTTCCCTTCTTTCTCCCCTCAGGTACACCCTAAATACACATTCATACTTTACCATGTTCAGGCATACAAGTCACGCATGTCAGGAAGGATATTAGATGCTCCTTCCAGAACAACTATTGGAAGCTTCCTCAGTCTATTCTTTTAAAAGGGGTGTTCCTTTTGTTCTTGCACAATACTGGTTTTGTTTCCAGTTTTAAGATTCCTTATGAAGTTGCTGTTTTGCTATATCTTAGCTACTTCTTTTCCCTGGAAGAGACAGGACTTATTACCCTATGTCCTTCTCAAGAGAAACATCATTAGTAAATTCCCTAAATAATCTACTTTAGTAGCACAATAGAAAATTTTTTAGTGTACCCACACAGAGATGCACATTAAGAGACACAATGAAGAGTCCAAACTAGCTGAGATTACCAGAAAAATAAGTCTTTTGGACCACAGTGGAAAGTTCCTTGGAAATATCATCACAGTATGCTGTAACACTGACATGGGCAAATTCAAAACAAAATATAGACATGGTATTGAAAACAAAAATGAAAATATTTTTACAATGCAGAAAACAAAAAATGTTTAACATAACAATGTGTACAAAACACACCATCGTAATACAAAATAAGACCTGGAGAAGGTACAGAAAAGGACAACTACAATTATTAGGAGTTGGGATCTCTTACAAAAAAAGGCCAGAATGAGTGGGACTTTTTTGTTCTAGAAAAACAAAAGCAGTACTTGAACTTGGGTGAGACAAAAGCACTTAATGAAATCCACAAGCCTCACCCACTATCTTCCCCCACTTTTATCCAATGCGCACATACACACCCACAGACATCAAAAAGCAATAGTTGGGGAGCCAAGAGCCTGTAGTTTAAATACCAGAAGTAATATCACTAAGGAGAGGAGGGGCTTGGCAGTTGGGCAGCTAAGGATTGGGCTGTTAATGTCTGATCTATAGAACTGGTCTCAAGATGCAATCATGCAGCAGTGGGCTCTTCGTCACTGGAAGTTTTCAAGCTGAAACTGGACAGCACAGCCATGTGTAAGGTTGCTGAAATAACTGCCTGCACTAAGCTTGGGGTCAGAGTAGATGAAGTTCCTTCTAACTATAACTTTCTCTGATGCTCTGGACACTAGTTGAGATGGCTTCAAAAAAATTATGGGAGACAGGTCTATCATTGGCATCACAATCATGGCTAATTGGAGTTCAGGGAAAGTGCACTTCCAATTATTTGTACTAGCTACTGGGGAAGGTTAATACTGTATATTCACAACTTGTTCGTAATCTTTCAGAAGCATCTGGTTGGCATGACTGGGTACTGAATGCTGGAGCAGACTGACTTTTAGTCTGACCTACTAACTGTGGTTCAAGACAAGATTAAATGTGAACTACCCTAGCAGGGCAGTTCTCATTTTAATATAGTCTTGAAGCACAATTAAAGTGATAGCTCTTTGAGAACAACTTGCGGCACACTTGTCTAAAACAGTACAGCAACTTGCAGAAATTGCCGTGTCCTCTGACAATTACTCCAGTCTACACACACACTGCCCTCTCCTATGGCAATCCCAGATTTCAATTCCATGTAGGCAAAGAAACATTGCCTTATAAACTCACTGTCAATCATGCTAGTCAATATGCAAAAGATATTACAGGTAACTCTGTTGTGTATGAAAGACACAGTTGACTAATTGACTTTCCAATCTGCTTACACAATACCTTTTTATATTTTAATTAGCTAATTTAATTAATTTATTTTGTGCATGTGTGTATACAAATTGCAAGAAACCATGTGAAGCTCACCCATGCACAATACTAAAGAACGTTACATATTGTCCCATCATAGCTCTTTATAGGAATCTTATACAGTATATGCTTTAGCTTTAAGAGAAGGAAGCAAGAGAGATGCTTTAAGAGATGGAAGCAAAGATTTCCATTGCAAGATCAAGCCGGAATAAGATGGAATCAAATCCATCTGCAAGACAACCATTCTAAGGAATTGTTTTTTAAACACTTGAATAGAACTCCCTACAGTCTGCAGCTGTTCTAATTTGAGGCTATTGACAGGATATTTTCAAAAGGCCCAAGATCAGAAATAAATATTCTGGGACTAATACCAGGCAAAACCTATGTCTTTCATCACTCAATACAGAGGAATTATCACGCACTGCCACAGGGTGAACAAGGCCTACTAGAACAGTCAGACACACCTGACTGACTGCGAGTGTGCACCACAAAACCTGTTGCAACTCAGATGAGTTTCCTGTGCCATTTTCAAAATGGCTGCTGGTACTAACATTTTAACATGGCTGTGACAGAGGCTGAAATTCAGGTGCAATATGAAACAATGGTTAACTAAATCTTGTTAACTGGCTTTCAAGTCTAAATTCCAGCCTGTCCATAAACCAGGATTTGAAAGCACAGTTTGAAGTGGGTTTGCGTACCATGGATTGTTGTTGCCTTACATCTCACCATTGACCAACTGCAGTTAAGATCACTGCCCTCAAGAGGGCTACTACCCCTTGGAAATGGAAGTTGCTCCACCTCAAGAAGCTGCTGCATGATGAAGGTGGAAATGAATTTCCTGAATCCTGTGGCTGAAATGGAAATGAGTCTTGTAGTTGAAAAACAAAATATCTAAATTATCAACCGCAGCTTGCCTGTTGCCTGTCTGAAAGATCAAACCATGTTATGGTTGCTTTGATTATGGTTAGCACAAATTGTGATTTTACATTACAAGTGCATCCAGCCAGAATGTTTTATAAACCAAAAAAAGTCTGTGAGACACCACAAGTCCTGTCAGATTTAAGCTGCATTCCCATGCTGTATCATCAAGAACGTTTTTCTCAAGCTGTAGCTTTTTTTGAGAATCCTCAACTATTTTCAAGATTCCCCACTCCAAACATCTTCTTGTTTAACCTAGGATAGACTTAAACAAGGGCATTGTGAAAGGCAGAATGAAAGAAACTACCTTAGGGTTTATTCACATGTACATGGGAAGTGAGCATCCACTAAAAATGTAACACTAACATTTAGAGGAAACATACAGTGAGGAGCCATAACTGGTCTTGGCTCCTTTTGAGTTCCTGCAGTGGTTAAAAAAATGTTTTTAATTTCAGATTTTGTCAGCTAAAGCAGTCTAGTTTAAAATGAGTAAACAATATAATTTAGAAGCTAGCTTAATCAACATAACAAGCGCATATAACATTTGTTTTTAAGGGCCAATATTTCAGCCACCATTTGCCATTAACAAACTAACAGCAAACTCCTTTTCCTCCACCAATCTGATTTAGTGGTCCCTATGTCTAAGTGAGAGAGAGAAAATCAGGTTGTTTTTATATCATCTGATTGGAATCATTCCAACGACATTACAATAAACCTAATTCTGCAGTATCTCACAAACGTTCAAATAAATAAAACCACACTTGTTTCTTAAGCAGATAAAAATGTATAAGAGAGCCATTAAAATGTACTTATGGATTCTGAACATAAGAAACTGATCCTAAACAATTTGAGTTTAATATGCAAAGTTAACATGGCCTATTTGTCATTTGTTATGGATTTTTAAAATGGAAGACAGAAAGCAGCCAAGCCCCTATTAAAAAGTTAAAAGCTGGTCTAAGGACATAAAAGGTCTGTGAGAAATCTGCCATAACTGAGAGTGCAATCCTATACCCAGTTTCCAGGGAATAATTCCCACTGAACACTATGCGACTTAGTTCTGAGTAGACATGAATAGGATTGTGCTGTGAGTGTCAACCACCCCTACCCTTTTGCTGGCCATAACTGCTTGCTTTATGTCTGAAGCAGGAATTCATAAATAAACTTCTGAGCAACAAGTATATGTTTTATTTAGGAAATAGCCTGCTCAAACCCAAGGTGAGCAGTGAGTAGACATCTCTCTCCTTGCTGGGCTTGGAAGGCTTTTGGATCACTGAGCAGTCTGGCTGCATAACGCTAAGTGCAAGTTCAAGGATGAGCCCCTACTTTTATCTTGAACCCAGAACTGGAGGTTTTATTACTTCCAAGTGCCTCCAAAACTCAGCCTAGTGGCAGAAACATGACCTCCCTGCTCCCCTCAAGTCACGGAAGAACAGACTTGGTGACAATGGCAAATGGTGCCTGGATATCAAAACAAGAAGAGACCTATGGACTCCTGGTTGTAGGGAAAAACTCTATGATCAATCCAGTTTGGCATTACAGAAATAACTCAGGCCCAGATTATATGATTTGCTGTGGGGTAGGGAGGAAGGTGTGCAAGAGAGAGTACAAATTTGGCTTAGTATTCATCAATAGCCAACTCTGAACTACTTTTTCCCCTAGGAAATTGACAGTCCTAGTAGGAAAGAGGGGAGACAGGAGTGAAAGAGGCTAGTTGACTAAGGGAGGACAGGTTGAAAGCCACCAAGATCTGTAGAGATACATGAAAGTTGTAGGGCTAGGGTACTACAACAAATAGAAGAGGGGACAAGTGCAAGCAGGGCGGCTTGACCACACTCTGAAATAGTAACATCTAGTAAGTGCAGAAATACACGATGGTTGCATGCTTTTAAAAAGTTGTCTGTCTCATTTAGGCAGTAGTGCCAATAACAAACTTTGTATTTCACAAGGCACTTACAGATTTTGCCCTGCTACAGCAGTATGTAGTTACACGACTTTTTTTGGCACAAACAGGACACTGCAACGACAATCACAAAATACGACAGAACCACATCTGTGATTGGAAAGTTGACACTGACAGTTCTGGGAACTAAGATTCCCCTGATAAACCTGATTTAAAAGGGATTTAAAACTCATCAGAAACTTGGCATGATGAATCTCAGCTTTCCGCTTATTCCACAGGCTTTAAAACAACTCAATCCTATTGAAAAGGTCACAAAACATGTACCGTGAACATGAAAATCTCATTACCTGCCACACAGAACTATACTACTGGTTATTTAAGTCTTGAGAAAAGCCTACATTATTCAGGTTTTTGTCATCATTTTTCACTTCACAATGTCAAATTAGTCACTACAACTCATTTGCAACTCAAAAGAGTTGCAACGTTCAGTTACTTCAAACTTTCTGGGTAGTTCCACAGTAGTGCTTGTCCGAAGAGAAATAGTGCAAAGCATCTTCCCTCCCCATCCCCACCAAACGCCACTGTTGAAGATCAAGGAAGGCAGGACCACAGAAGACGGAATGCCCAGAAATCTAGCAAAGACCCTGTTGTTGGTAATGCCAAGAGCCCCTCAATCCTCAGGAATGACTTGGGGGTGGATCATGGAACTACAACATAAAGGAGAGGGCACTAGCATAATTCTGCAAATGCTACTCTAGATGTTACTTTTTGCCTTTAGCACATTGAGCAGACTATCCCACTGCTAGCAGACTGAGAACCTACTGATGTATTTTGGCCAAACTTTTGAGAACCACAACAATACTACATTCACTGGACTTTCTGGTTTGAATTCTAGCCAGGTTCTACTCAGTGGAGAAGGAAGATATCGCATGAGTAGTCTATGTTCTGGAAAGCAAGAGCAGAAGCAAACAGCAGTTCTTGGTTGCACAGACTGAATGGCTGAGTATGATCCATCAGTCATTGAAAAGACTGCAAAAGAAATTAAGGAATTATGAAAGTCTTCTCTCTGTCACTCAATTGCCCAGGTTCAAACCATGCTTGGTGTATAAACTTCCAATGGAACCATTTATCAGTCCCCTGGACTGCAAGAAGATCTAACTGATCAATCCTACAGGAAGTCAAGCCTGATTGCTTCCTGAAAGGACAAATCCTGAAGCTGAAGTTCAAATACTTTGGCCACCTCATGAGAAGAGAGGACTCTTTAGAAAAGACCCTTGTGCTGGGAAAGATTGAGGGCAAAAGGAGAAGAGGCGGCAGAGGATGACATGGTTAAATTGTGTCACCGAAGCAATGAACATGAAATTGGGCAAACTCCAGAAACTAGTGGAGGACTGGCGTGCTGTGGTCCATGGGGTCACGAAGAGTTGGACATGACTTAGCGACTGAACAACAAATACATTACAATATGCAGTACTTCTGTCCATAATACCATGTAATTTTCTGCTAGAAAAATATGAACTGTTGGAGCACAGAATTGTTCCAAGCACAAATGCTCCAGTTTCTATAGGCCAACAATGAATTCTGCTTTCAGTCACAGAGAACAAACTAAGGTATGCTGGAAGCATGCACTTCTCACTGAATAAGAATGCAAGTCCATATTCCTATTTGACCATTTATGAATGCTAACATATTATAGCATTGTTCTTCAACCTGTGGGTTGGGACCCCAATGGGGTTGCGGCAAACTCTCAAAGCCTGTGCAAGAGAAGACTTTGATCCAATTCAAATCCGGCATAGCCTCTTCTTGCTGTCTTGCTCTGCAGCGCCTAAGGCCGGTCCTGCTTAGGCTGCTAAATTGTAGGGTTGTTGTGAAGATGCAAAAAAAAAAAACAGGGGGAAATGGGGCAAGCGAGGGTGGGCATCTAAAGGGGCAGATCAGGTTGCAGGGGGAAAACGGGTTGGCGATGGGTCCCTAGTCTCATACTTCAGTTTATTTATGTATGTATTGGAGTCGCGGCACGAAAAAGGTTGAAGACCATTGCATTACAGGACAGGAATCGGGTACTTACTCCCTGCTAATAATATTTAGTTACAAGAGCCCTGTTATATGTAATGCAGTATATACCATCATTCATGTAGCTATGGGGGTAGGGACAGAGTGGAAAGCACAACAGATGAAATAATTCTTTGGACATAATCTCAATTATTCTTCTGAAAAGGCAAAGTAAAAAACCACTTTCAAAACATTATCACACTATGCTAGTGGTTTTCAAACTGGGGCATCACAATGCCCCAGCCTGAAGAGCCATGCCTGTTTTCCTTTAAGGGGCAGTGGCTGAGGAACAGCAGTGATGTAAACGCTACGATCACAGCGCATCTGATCACAGCGCATTGGGGCTGGGGGGGGGATTTACCAGTGCCTGCCACAGCATCCTCAATATTAAAAAAATATTGCGACCCTCTTCCTGGTTGCAATCGCAAAACTGGAAGTGGGTTGCAATCTTTTTTTTAACTTTTCTAACACACAGTTAGAGAGGGGTCTGCAGGGCTCCCCAACCCTCCTGAATGTTGGGGCAGGCACTGGTAAGTCCCCCTCAGCCCCAATATGTGCTCAGAAGCAACACGATTGTAGCGACCATGTTGCTGCAATTCCCCTGCCCATGCAAGCACTTACAGCACTTACTCTGAGAGAGTGCTCCACTATGCAGAAAATGTTACCACATTACCAGGTCCATCAATCCAATTCAGGCCTTTGGAGACTAGGAGAAGGTCACTCAGATTTCCTGCTTCATGTGTACTGCTTTTATAGCATTTTAAGGTAGGCATTTTAAGTGCTGTTTTAATATCTGATTAATGTGGCCCTTTCCAATTGTTTTGTTCTCTCTGGTTGATTTGTCAAAGTAGAGTTAAGCAATAAATAAATAAATAAATAAATAAATAAATAAATAAATAAATGTGAAACCTGCCAGTGATTATAATAGGAATTTTCTGTTCTTTATTTTGCTGGAACACACCAATTTCATTATGTACCTTTGCTTTCAGTATTCCATAAATCTTATAGAACGATGGGGGAGGAAGAAGTAAAGTTTCAAATTACAGACATAAATTCACTGGGGTACATGGTATGCCCAACTAGGGCTGGTATACAGTTCAACTGACCAGCCAAATAGTGTTAACTGGCTGCCTATGACTTGATCAGCCCAAAATATTGGCTTGATAGAATATTTGGAAAGAATGCCACTATGTAAGTGACATCTTAGCTTTTTATTTATTATGGTGCAATATTTGTCAACAAGGGTGACAGAATCTATTGTTCCCTGCAGCACTCGGGGGCCAACCTAATGTAGCAAAGCTCCTTCTACTGTAAATGTAGGCATCTCCAAACAAAAATGGGAATGAGAACACAAGCAGTCATCAATGGCAAAGTTCACCCTTAGAAATGCCCATCGTTCCATCTTGTTTCCTACAAGAACCAGAGAGTACCCTCTTTGCATGATCAGCCATCTGCTTTGTGCAGTTCCTGTCAGAGCCTGGATTCAGGTCTAGAAAAAACAAAACCTATTCAAAGAACTGTTTAGTGAATTGTTCACATTTATAGAAACCATACCGAACATTCTTAGAAGTTATAATAAGGTGCTATTTCACTTGACTGCACTGAAGGAGAAATGAAACAGGAAGACTCACTGCATTGGCTCAGCAAGAACCAAGTGCATTTTGGCTCCTCCCCTCCCAGAACTGTTTCTCACAGAGGTCATGTAACTTTATATAAGAATTGGTAACTGAATGAGCTTGTTTTCCTCCACCCTTGCCATACCTTTTTTCCTTTTGATTCTTGTCAGACTATAAGTCTGCAGGCACCACCCACATAATGAATACTTCCATACAATTTTAAGTTAATACCATTGTTTCACAATAACAGTTAGCTAGTTTGTTTTGTCATTAACTTAAGTATCAGACTTGTATATAATTCTTCTTGTTCTAATAAAGCAAATGCTTTGAAATATTTGACCACCATTTGGCAATCTTTTACTAATATTTGACTGGTCAACTGAATAAATAATTTTTAAAAATATTTCAATCTCCAACCCTACACCCAATATATTTCACCTCATAATATAAAACTTTGCCCCAGGAGAAGAACTGCAGCAGTTTGGAGATTTTGTCCTTTTGGTGTTGCTCCTGTTCTATACATTAGCCAGTAAAGAGAAACTCTTTCAATAAAAATAATTTTTCAAATCCATTTATCAGGAGTATTTCATTAAAACCTGATGCCAAGTTTGGTTAGAGCTAGGCTTGAATAAGATGCTTATTATGGCCTACATGGCCACTTATATAGTGCCATCAGTATACTTTGTTACAAAGTATAGTAAGCAAAAAGACAAGTCTCTGTTAAATCCTTCTTCCAAGTTACTGGAAGTTTTATACATATTTCTCATTTCAAGAACTGAGCAAAACGACACCTTGGAAGGGGGTAGGTTCAGCTCACTCCAGTTCCTCGCACATATCTAATAAAATGGAAGGCAGGAGACAAACACCATCTGAAGTTCTCACCACTTCCATTCCCCAGCACTCATCAAGGCATTTGCCTTTATTCCCTCTGTTCTTCTTTGAGCAACAGTGCATAGAATGGCACAGAGCTGATATGCACCTGGTTTTCCAACATCCAAATTCATGGCTTACCCTTACCTAGTTCACTGTTAAGCAGGATGGGGAAGGCAAACATAATCTATCGACACATCAGGTATTTCACAACTCATTGATGAAATCCCAGGACTCAAAGTTGACCAACCACTGCTGCCTCTAGAGACCATGAAATAAAACCCAAAACTAGCAGCATAATTCTTACAGTCTACTCAGAAGTAAGACTTCAATGGGACTCACGCCCATGTGTGTATAGAGCTGAAGCCTGAGACCCAACAATACAATACTGCCATGTTTCCTTCATCACACACAGGTCACATGTTTGTGGTAAAAACGTACCTGTGCCTACGTTGGTCATGCCCTTGCCCATGGATCAAGTAGCCACCCACGTTCTTCCCCCCTTTGCTAGTGTCCACGTGAGGAATCAAGACATCCTCCAAGCCCAGGTCGAACCGTTTGTGTTTCGAAGAGTCTGGCAGGAAGAAGAAGGCCCCAAAACACAAAGTGATGAAGGCACTGAGAATCAGCAGCAGGATGAATTTCTCAGAGAGTCTCAATGTAGCCCTGTGGTGAGGGAAGGAGGAGGATGGACCCAAGTTGCGAGGCGGGATCCGGCGCCCTGAAAGAGGCAGCAGAGCCGGGGTGGTCATGGTACCCAGGAAGGGGAGGCGTGTGAGAGAGAGCGCGGCGGCGGCGGCGGCGATGATGATGATGATTCTTGCTGATCGAGCCGGGGAGCTCCAAGGCCGTTGACGTGTCTTCAGGAGGGCCGCCTCGCTCCGCGCAGAGAAGCCGTCATCAGAGCGGCTTCCTCCCGGTCGGGGGACCCCAAATCCGGACAGCCTGTGGCGGCTCCGGACCAGCCGCGCTCATCCGGAAAGCAGGGCGGGCAGAGGCGGCGAGGAGGGAGGGAGGCGCACCTGGGTCGGAGGGGGCTTTTGCGGGGCCGAAACGGGCGAGCTCCGCTTCACTTCGAGGGGGAGGCGGGAGCCCGAGCCAGCCCGTCACCGCCACCACATGCCTGGCCCTGGGATTGCCTCGGAGTGTCTCCCCTCATCACGGCAAGGCAGGCACCGGCCCGGCCCCTCAGTCCGTCCTAGGGCAGCGGGCGGCACCCGGGACAGCGATGGAGCCCGGCTCGGCCCCTGGCTCCACGGGCACCGGGCGGCTTCTTTCCCACACCCAGGCGACAGCGGCGCCTCATTCCTCGGCCACTCTCCGCCCCCCGCCCCTTGGCGATAAACACCGGGCCAAGCGGCAAACGACGCTGTATCCTCCGCGAGCTAGACAGACCCCTCTGCGCCTGCGCACGGGAGGAAAACGGAAGCCGAGGCTTCTCTCTCTCTCTCTCTCTCTGAGGGGGAAGCCATAGAGCTGAGTGGAAAGAGCGACTCCCTCTTCGCCTTCTCTTGGTTCTGTGGTCACTTTTGACCAGGGAACTACAGCGGGGGGGCTGTATCGCGTGTTTTTGACAGAGAAGAAGAGGGGGATTTGCTTTTAACAGGGCTTTTCTCAGGTAGGAAGTCTGGGTGCGGTACTTGCAAGATAACCCTACTGCTGCCTGCTGTCTCCAAAATGGCTCGAAAATGTTTTTTGAGTCTCTAGTCAGAATGCATTGCAACAGTGGTTCTCAAACGTTTTAGCCCGAGACCCACTTCTTAGAATGACAATTTGTCTGGAACCCACCGGAAATGATGCCATGGCTGGACACCATGAGCCTACTGCTTTCCTGAGAATGCAGCAATAACTTGGGTTATTTCTCAGCAATCTTCCAATAGCAAAGTGAATCAGAAAGGGGAAAAAAGCATATTTATAGCCTTGACACAAGCAAAACTACCATACAGCCCCCCCCTTTCCAGTGTCCCACCTTCCCATATTTTCAATTATGACTGCTCTAGTTGCTACGCGACCCATCTGAAACTGGCTCGTAACCCACCTGGTGGGTCCTGACCCACAGTTTTGAGAAACACTGCATTACAGTACTGACTGCTCCTGCTTCCAAGCCTCCTGATGCACAAACACAGAACCTCGGGACGAGGCCTGGAAGGTTGTTGTTGTTCAGTCGCTAAGTCGTGTCCAACTCTTTGCGACCCCATGGACCACAGCACGCCAGGCCTCCCTGTCCTCCACTAGCTTGCGGAGTTCACCCAATTTCATGTTCATGGCTTCGGTGACACTATCTAACCATCTCATCCTCTGCCGCCCCCTTCTCCTTTTGCCTTCTGTCTTTCCCAGCATGAGGGTCTTTTCTAAAGAGTCCTCTCTTCTCATGAAGTGGCCAAAGTACTTGAGCTTCAGCTTCAGCATTTGTCCTTCCAGGGAGCAATCAGGCTTGACTTCCTGGAGGATTGACCGATTGGATCTCCTTGCAGTCCAGGGGACTCGCAAGAGTCTTCTCCAACACCATAATTCGAAAGCATCTATTCTTCAGCGCTCTGCCTTTCTTATGGTCCTGCTCTCACAGCCGTACATTGCTACTGGGAAAACCATCGCTTTGACTATGCGAACCTTTGTTGGCAGGGTGATGTCTCGGCTTTTGATTAAGTTGTCTAGGTTCGCCATAGCTTTTGTCCCAAGAAGTAAATGTCTTCTAATTTCATGGCTGCAGTCACCATCTGCGGTGATCTTGGAGCCCAGGAAAATAAACTCTGTCACTGCGTCCCTTTCTTCCCCTTCTATTTTCCAGGAAGTGATGGGAGTGGTTGCCATGATCTTAGTTTTTTTGATGTTGAGCTTCAAGCCAATTTTGGCACTTTCCTCTTTCACCCTCATCAGCAGGTTCTTGAGGTCGTCCTCACTTTCTGCCACTAGAGTGGTATCGTCTGCATATCTGAGGTTGTTGATATTTCTCCCAGCAATCTTGATTCCAGCTTGTGAATCATCCAGCCCTGCCTTCCTCATGATGTACTCTGCATATAAGTTAAATAAGCAGGGTGACAGTATACAGCCTTGTCGTACTCCTTTCCCAATTTGAATCCAGTCGGTTGTTCCATGTCCAGATTTAACTGTTGCTTCCTGACCCGCATACAGGTTTCTCAGAAGGCAGATAAGGTGGTCTGGTACTCCCATCTCTTCAAGAACTTGCCACAGTTTGTTGTGATCCACACAATCAAAGGCTTTAGCATAGTCAATGAAGCAGAGGTAGATGTTTTTCTGGAACTCTCTTGCTTTCTCCATGATCCAGCGAAGGTTGGCAATTTGATCTCTAGTTCCTCTGCCTCTTCAGAAACCAGCTTGTACATCTGGTAGTTCTCAATTCACATACTGCTGAAGCCTAGCTTGTAGAATTTTGAGCATCACCTTGCTAGCATGTGAAATGAGTGCAATGGTGCGGTAGTTCGAGCAATCTTTGGCATTGCCCTTCTTTGGGACTGGAAAAGACTGATCTTTTCCAGTCTTGTGACCACTGCTGGGTTTTCCAAATTTGCTGGCATATGGAGTGCAGCACTTTGACAGCATCATCTTTTAAGATTTTGAGTAATTCCGCTGGAATGCTGTCACCTCCACTAGCTTTGTTGTTAGTGAGGCTTTCTAAAGCCCACTTGACTTCACACTCCAGGATGTCAGGTTCGAGCTCAGTGACCGCACCATTGTGGTTATCAGGAACATTTAGATCGGCCTTATATAGTTCCTCTGTGTATTCTTGCCACCTCTTCTTAATGTCATCTGCTTCTGTTAGGTCCTTGCCATTCTTGTCCTTTATTGTGCCTACCTTTGCACGGAATTGTCCTTTGACATCTCCAATTTTCTTGAAAAGATCTCTAGTCTTTCCCATTCTATTGTTTTCCTCTATTTCTTTGCATTGCTCGTTTAGGAAGGCCTTCCTATTTCTCCTTGCTATTCTCTGGAAATCTGCATTCAGTTGGGTATATCTTTCCCTTTCTCCCTTGCTTTTGGCTTCCCTTCTTTCCTCAGCTATTTGTAAAGCCTCGTCAGACAGCCACTTTGCCTTCTTGCATTCCTTTCTCTTTGGGATGGTTTTAGTTGCTGCCTCCTGTACAATGTTACAGACCTCCGTCCAAAGTTCTTCAGGCACTCTATCTACCAAATCTAAGCCCCTAAATCTATTTGTCACCTCCACTGTATATTCGTAGGGGATCTGATTTAGGTCATACGTGGAGGGCCTAGTGGTTTTCCCTACTTTTTTCAGTTTAAGCCTGAATTTGGCAATAAGAAGCTCATGATCTGAGCCACAGTCAGCTCCAGGTCTTGTTTTTACTGCCTGTATAGAACTTCTCCACCTTTGGCTGCAAAGAATGTAATCAATCTGATTTCGATGTAGACCATCTGGTGAAGTCCATGTGTACAGTCGTCGTTTGTGTTGCTGGAAAAGCGTGTTTGCTATGACTAATGTGTTCTCCTGACAAAACTCTATCAGTCTTTGCCCTGCTTCATTTTGTACTCCAAGACCAAACTTGCCTGTTACTCCTATTACCTCTTGACTGCCTACATTAGCATTCCAATCCCCTATGATGAGAAGGACATCTTTTTTGGGGTGTTAATTCTAGAAGCTGTTCTAGGTCTTCATAGAAACGGTCAACTTCTTCCTCTTCAGCACCAGTGGTTGGGGCGTAGACTTGGATTACTGTGATGTTGAAAGGTTTGCCTTGGATCCAAACTGAAATCATTCTATCATTGTTGAGGTTATACCCCAGTATTGCTGTTCTCACTCTCTTGTTCACTATGAAGGCTACTCCATTTCTTCTAAGGGATTCCTGCCCACAGTAGCAGATGTAATGGTCATCTGAATTAAACTCTCCTATTCCTGTCCATTTTAGTTCACTAACTCCCATGATGTCGATGTTCAGCCTTGACATCTCACGTTTGACCACATCTAGCTTACCTTGATTCATAGATCTGACGTTCCAGGTTCCTATGCAGTATTGTTCTTTGCAGCATCGCACTTTCCTTTCACTTCCAGACACATCCCAGCTACTTCACTCTTTCTGGAGCTACTAGTACTCGTGTTCTGCTCTTCCCCAGTAGCATAATGGACACCTTCCGACCTGAGGGTCTCATCTTCCAGTGTCATATCGTTTAGCCTTTTAGTTTTGTAATCCATGGGGTTTTCTTGGCAAGAGTACTGGAGTGGGTTGCCATTTCCTTCTCCAGCGGATCACGTTTAGTCAGAACTCTCTACTATGACCTGTCCATCTTGGGTAACCCTGCATGGCATAGTTCACAGCTTCATTGAGCTACTCAAGCCCCTTCGCCACGACAAGGCAGTGATCCATGAAAGGGGGCCTGGAAGGTAAGGGATGAAAAATGGATGAAAGATGCCGACAGATGAAAAATGGAACCTGATTGACATGGGGACGAAGCAACTACAAAAAGCCTTCATCAAGCCAAATCTGCTGTAGCCACACTCCTCCCTTTATTTCTGATCCTTCGCCTCTTTCCCTAGAAACCTGGAAAAGAAAACTAAACCCTCTTATCACTTCAGAGTGTGTGACCCTTTTACTAGAACCAGAAAGTTGATCAGATGGGCATAGTTCATGGGTAACCAACATGTGATTTAGAAAGCAAGACTTTTGCAGCATTCCTGGAGCATGTGTTGTAACCATAGCAGTGGTTTTCAGTCTTTTTCAGGTAGACCTTCTGTAATACACCACAATATCCTGCAGAACCCCAACCCTTTCTTCTCCCCCAAAAGCAATTACAATTTTGTGGTATGTCTCACTTCTCTCTGCACACCTGGCAGCTTTGCCAAGCAGTTGCCGACAGTGCTAGAGAAAGAAGGGGGCTGTTGCTGACCCGATCCTGCTCACCCTCATTGAGTGAAAATATAACTGGAGAACCAACTGAAGTGGCTTAATGAGTAGTGAGCTGGGGGACAGCAAGCAGCTGCAGAGGCGTGTGGCACCCCTGTCCATGCACTGCTCCAGCTCCACTCAGCGTAAGTATTTTAGCTGGCTTTATGGGTGGCCCAGCCCTACTCCCCCATCACAAACACACCCCACACAATCTCCAAAGCAAGAATCCCCATTGAGGAAAATAGTAACTGAGCAAGAACTGATCTCCCAGTTCTTCTCCAGAGCTTCAGGCTGGGCAAGATAGTTGGGCTAGATTTCCCCACTCCTGGAGAGTGCAACACCAACACAAAGTCACAAGAGACCACTCTTCCTATCAAATGCCTCAACTGGATTTGTTCTTGTCCTCATGTGGACATTTTACTTCTATTCCTTCAAAAAAAAAGTCAAGATTTTCTGAGATCTCAAAAGAGGTGAGAGAACTGTGGAGAAAATGCAGTATATAAATGGAAAGTTAATGAATTCATGACTCACAAAAAGTGAATGAACAAAGAATGGTGAATCCAACGTCTGGCATAGAAGAAACTCAGGGAATATAAACTTAAAGCTCAGAAACTCTGGGAATATAAAAAGGTTGTATCTGTCCTAAAAGAGCCAATGGCCAAGGATAGAGACTCAAGTCACAAGACGGATCTTGAGTCTCAAAATGTTGATTTTTTTGCTACTCATGTTGGCCTCAAATCACAGAAATCACTGACTCAAGTGCGATGTGAGACTCATGGCCAGTGACTCAGAAAAGAGTCTTGAATTTGACTCGAGTCCTGACTCTCTTTATTGTTCATATGCTTGCTTACTTATTTTTCCTTGCTTACTGTTACTTTCACATCATCCCAAAATACCTTGTGGGCAATCCGGAAGCAGTCTTTCAGAACAATGGCAGCAGCAGACATGGTGGAAGGAGAATAGGTGGTTCCAGGAGATGGGGCTGGGGGGCTTAAGGAGAGGAGGAAGGCTTGAGGTGTTTGTTTGCTCAAGACCTTGACTAGTTTCTCAAAATGACTTGGGACTCAAGTCAAAATGACTTGAAATTTTTCCATGTATCGAGTTGGGATGGTGCATGCTATGACTCAGCTTGTGGGGTCGCTGTCTCAAGATTTGACTTACAAAACGTGACTCCAGCACATCCCTGCCAATGGCACAGATCTGCAGTAGAAAAGCCTATGGAACAGAGGTTACTGCTTTGAAGGCACTTTTTCAAGTGAATAGCCCTGCCAACAATGTCTATAGGACTTATAATAAGGACTCTGAATTTAATCTCAGTTCTCAGGATGATTTGTATCCCAAACTGAGAACATTGAGGTCAAAACTAACATCCTGAATTCAATCTAGAAACTAACTGCAAACCAGTAGAGCTCCTGCAAGACTTAGGGCCCATTTCTTTCCAATTTTCCAGCGTCAATGCAGCCGCAATGTCACCCCAAGGTAAGGGGCAAACATTCTTTGAGGATGCCTCTGTGATTGCCCCACCTCGCCCCCAACGACAGGATGCTGTATAATGACTTCAACTGCGTAAAGACTGACAAAAATAACAGAAGAAGGATTAGGACCGAAGTGTCAAGTTTGTTTCATACAGTGGGCTGAATAGAATTCATGGCACCTGCTGAGGGCTGGAACATCGTTAAGCAGAAAGTAATATCATTATTAAGCAGATGATGGCCAGAAACGAGCACTTTGTTAGCATGTAGGAACTCATTAACTGCAAATAATAGAAAATGTGCAAATCTTGATCATATTTTCATGATAGAGTCCAACCATCATACTGGGACAGGCCAATTATCACGCAGCTGAGAGATGGTCTGTGAAGTGACACTTTGGCAGAAGTGGCACTGCTGAAAGTCATCCCACATGATTACTGGGTTCTCCCAGCACCCAGTCTGCATCTCCTCCTCTGCCCAACAGCATACAGGAGGAGCCTCCTGGCTCTTAGATTGGGCCACACGGTGTCGCAGAAACATCACACACACATCATCGCAGCACTCCTACCCGGAACTTGACACGCCCCTGCTTTTGGAATGGCTCCATTTCAGAGCTGTTCAGACCTAATTCAAGGTGCTCCCCACTTCCAGCAATAAATCCTGCATGTGTGTTCCCTCCACAACAAAGCTAGGAAATACCCCGAGGGCCATGTCAACCCCCTGCATACCACCAGCCCCTGACATGCCCCTGTAGCCTCGAACCTAGGGCCTGAGTCCCACCCCAGTCATCATCTTTATCCAGTACTGAGTCTTCCCCTTTCCCTTTGATGCTTTTTTCCGTCTCTTCCAGAACCTTTGCAGAAGCAAAGCTGCTGAAAGGGCAGCACTGGGAAAGGCCAATTATCACATGGGCTGCATAAAGAGCTTTTGGAGGCCTTATCTGACCATGGGCCTTATGTTTGACATCTCTGGAGTAGAGGGAAAAAGCTATTTAGGAACTGCCCTCAGAGCTGTCTCAAGAAGTTCCATTATATAACATGAAAGAGTAGATACCTCAGATTTGCTTATTTTTCTCTTCCCTCTCACTTCTTTCTCCCTTTTTATATTGCGTCTCTTGACCATTATTTTAAGTTGTGGGAAGGCAACATATACATGTAAGAAATAATAATATAGCAATAACCAACTACTTTCTGAGCTAATGACTAAAATAGTGTGAAACTCAAGCTTCATTTGTTTCGCTGAAGCAAGGTAATTAATAATTATTATTGTTTATATAGCACTTTATGAAAGTTGCTCACTTAAGGCTACTCATTGAGTTCATAGCTTTCAAGTAGAAACTTCCCAGATCACAATCTGAGCTGCTTTGGGGGGATGGAACTTCCCTTGGCCATCACAAAACTGATTTGTATTTAGTGCAAGGCATTGCTGTCAGTAAGCCAGTTCCTCTCCCCGCAAGAAGTTCCTTACGAGATGCCACAGAGGTTCCCCTTCCCCAGTGCCAATGGAGTTGCTGCTTTACCGCATAAAGATGATATATAAATCAACTCCCAGAACACTTTACAAACCTTTCTTGCTAATCATACCATTAGGATTTTTATTTTTACAGAAGGGTGAAGATTACCCCGAAGTAACTCCATTGTAATTGTGCTGGAGAGCTCTGAAGTGAAGAAAATAGTATTTCAAGTTACTGCAGTCCATAAAAGTCCCACAGCAATCAGTATTCCATATCTACTTCACTAACCGCTAGATTTCTTCGGCATTTAAATCATTCATGAGAGCAAGGATGTAATTAGAATGTTGTTACTGTTGTTTCTCTTTAAGCAACTCATCTAACCATCATCGTGAAGCAAGAAGGTTAATTTTTCTTATGGACTAGCTACTGTTCTACAATCGTTTCAACATGAAATATAGAGCATTGAATAAATAGACTTTGGGGTTTATAAAATTGTTGATATGAGGACTTTCATCAGACAGCAGAGGGAGACATTGACTTATAGATCAGGAGCTCTGTTAACAGCATCCTTGATTTCACACTGTGTATGGATTTTTCCAACATCTGGATACATGGCTAGAGTTTATGTAAGAAGTGATTTCCTCTTCAGTTTCTTCTCAAATGGCTTGAAGCAGGGGCTGCTTGAAAACTCATTCATGAATCATGTGACTGTGCAAGGTAAAATAGACAGTCAATTTGCAGCTGATCAGGTTACTGTTTGCTGAGGAAATGTTCAGAAAATATATCAAATTAAAATCATCACAGCAGAACAGTGCATTATCCCCCTGGAGTTTGTCAAACAGGGGAAGCCCATTTTTGAAATCTCTTTAACAAGACATTATAAGTATGTTTCAAAGTACCTGCAATCTCTGAAAGCTACAGGTTCCAGGATCCACACAGAATGGAGAAGAACATGATCCCCACCTACCCTTACTTTGCTCCTGACTGCAGTCTCCTGCAACTACTTTCCATTCAAAAGAATGGATGAAAATTACATGGAACTCCATATAGCATGCCGTTTGGCCCTAAACTGTGAGCTATGGGAACGGGGTGGGGGGGAATGCTTTAATTTGGGGTTTGGACAATAGGAAGAATCAGATATATCGGTTACAGTACAGTCCTATTTATGTCCACTCAGAAATAAGTCCCACTGTGTTCAGTGGGGTTATTCCCAGGAAAGTATATATAGGGTTTCAGCCTTAGCCCCTCAAATCCCTCCATGCCACAACACATATTCTGTATATGCTATGCAGAAAGCTGCACAAGATCAAGGGCCTTCACAAACTGCATAGACAGGGCTTCACTGCTACGGGTAAAAGATCCACAACACACAAGGAGCACATATGAACATATGAGATTGTCCATCTCATCAGATAAGCAAAGTCTCTCCAAGGTACCAGAAGAAGTCTTTTCTAATACAGATAGACTATCCATTAACTGGACATCCAAAATCCAGACTATTCCGAAACAGACTGTCCATGCCTTTTTTAAAATTTTCTATAGAAAGAAGTTCTTGTGCTCATTCCCATATATAGGCATACACACATACATACATTTAATTCTCTGCTCGCGGTGTTTACTTATACAGACACTGTTGAAAAATATCGAAGAGGCCAGCAGACACCCAAATAGATAATAGTGAAAAGAACAAGAGGAAGCATTTCTCATTATATTTATGCAAGTATTCCAAAATCAAGATTCAAGATTCTGATTCTTGAGCCTCACAGGACAGATTAGGCTATGTGCATCAACGGTTCAACAAACTGCTGCCGGGGCAGGGGAAGAGCACTGCTGCCCAATCACCATTACAGCCACACCCCTTGGCATTTATAAATCAGGCAGCAGCCTCTAGAGCAGCCATTTTCAATCAGTGTGTCATGGCACATTGGTGTGCCGTGACTCGTCCACAGGTGTGCAGTGGGAGATTGGATGAGGGTCATTTCTTAGTAGGAACTTTGGGGGATGTGAGCCCCACACCAGCAGTGCAGTGTGTCTTGTCAGTGGTCAAAACACTGGTGATGTGTCTTGACAATTTTAGTGCTTTGCCAGTATTCCATGAGATAAAAAATTTGAAAATCACTAGAGCCTCTAGAAAGTTAACCATAGCATTAAGAGCGCAATCCTAAACTGGAGTTAGGCTGGCATAAGCTAAGCCACCAAGATTTGGCCAGCACAAGGGCCACCATAAAGCATGTTGGGACTATTCTTGGAGTCAGGGAGGATGGCACACGTCTGTGTGCTGGCCTCTGTGACTCTGAGAGTGGCCCAAACATACTTTATGGTGGCCCTTGTGCTGGCCAAACTTTGCTGGCTTGGTTAATGCCGGCCTAACTCAGTTTAGGATTGTACCCTATATTATAACCCCTCTCTGTCCTGGGCATGATTTCTGTGTCTAGCATGTGATGTTCCCAATATAGGTATTCAGGCAATTTTTGCTTTCTATTGCTTATACGATGGTTCTACCGCATCTACAATAAAATTATAAGGTGACAGTGGTTCTTGCTTAGATGAAAAATCCAAGGAATTTTGAGGGAAGCAAAGAATTTTGATAAGAATGGAAGCTATTGTTTGACAGGAAGGACATATTCAATACTACCTTAACATACTATAGAGTTTTATAGTATAAAGTGAACATTTGAAGCAATTTTGGAGGTCCCTGGTTCATTAAAACATCAGAGGAATTTCTAAAGCACACACAAAGAGGAGTTTTGACAAGGCTAGCAAACCTCCTCTGGAGAGTCTAGCTATCGCTAACATTTGTTAATATGTAAGCAAGATAGGTGGGAAACCAGTTTGAGAAATATATAAATGTATTACTTGCTATCGCAGAATAGTATAGTAGAACACAGAATAAGAATATCTATAGATCACTTTTCAACATGTTCACAAAGCAGTTTGCACAGCTAAATAAATATCCAAATGGTTCCCTATCCCCAGCTGTTTTTTGTTGTTGATATACTGCCTTTCTCACTGCCTTTCACAGTGAGTGAGTCTTAGGGCCAAAACCTATCCAATTTTCCGACTCTGGTGCAGATGTACCAGCAGGGCATGAGCTGCATCCTGCAGTGGTGGGGCAGTTATGGAGGCTTCCTCTAGGTAAGGGAACATTTGTTCCCTTGCCCCAGGCCTTCCTTGTAGCTGCACGGGCACTGGAACATTGGATAGGATTGGGCGCTTATAGACCCAAAGTGGTTCACACAGGCAGCTATCTCCAAACTCATTTTTTGTAAATGGTGTTGTTTTTTCAAAAAAAACATTAATGTTAAAATTAATTGTTCACTTATAAATGTTTTCCTTCACGGTGTGGTCATCATTCTTTTGCTGCCACGTGCTGTTCAAGCTTCCAGCAGGAGCAGACACAAATCAGCCGGGTGTTATTCAGTGAGGTCATGCAGGGGGAATGCGGGGGAACTCAGTTCCACTTGTTAAAATTAGGGCTGACTCCGCCCACTTCACTCTCCCTCCTCCCCCCTCCCGATTCCTCTGCAAAGAGCTTTTCTTCTTTGTTGGCCGGCACTCAGAGGGTTAAAGGGAACGACTCCGGATTCCTAGGGGGGTGAAGGGGGAAGGGCTGCTGTGGGGAAGTCCCGTCCTGCACAGCCCCCTTCCTCGCTCCCTCCAGCCACACATGTGGAGTCAGCAGCCACTCTGGTGAGTCTGCAGCCTACTGGGGAGAAGGGGCGTCCTGGGGGTGCAGTGGCAAATCGAGGGGGGCCCTGGAGGGGACGGAGGGGAGCTGGGACGTTTTGAAGCTGCCCTCCTGACCTGGCCGGCATAAGCGGGCTTTGGTGTGGGGAAGCGCCCAAGGGTGCCGTCCGGAGTGGTGCTGCCCCTCAGCCCCTTCTACAGGTTCCTGCCTCATTCTGCTCAGCCAGCCTTGCCTTCGAGGCTGCTGCCCCCATGCCAATTTTCAACTTCCATGGCAATTTTGAATAACTCCACCTAGCCGCAAAGACCAAGGAAAGGCTTTCGCCGCTGTCTCTCCAGTCCAGAGCGTTTTACTGGCGCTCTGGGTGTGAGACTTCTTTGGGAGACTGTCCCCATCGCTATTGGAGCTGCAATTGGGGAGGGGGGAATTCTTCGCTTTCTGTTCTGTAGGTGCCAAGCGCTGTACAGAACTAGCTGGCTCTGCCCACTCGTCGCTGATGTCGTCGCTGGCTAGGAACCAGCCGTGGGTAGACCTGCGGGTAGACCTGGGCTCCACCAGCCTCCAGAGCCCAGGTCTACCCATAGGAACCAGCTGTGGGTAGACCTGCGCTCCGCCAGCCTCCGGCTGATGACGTCACTTCCAGTGGGCGGGTCCTGACAGGTGCCAATCAAAAGTGAATTCCTGTTCTTAAATCATTTAGATGACACCACTGGTGTTATTCATTCTTAACAGCTGACCTCAACGCTCCTCCACCTTGCAGCAGCTTATCACAGTGACTCCTTTACCCAATCACGCCTGGTCCGGTGACTCCTTGTGGCTCCATTCTCCCACAACAGCTTTTCAGCTGCATTGTCTCCCTTCCAGATCACAGCCAGAATTATTCCCATGGAGCTCCAGGCAAGGCAACAGCTTAACCTCCAGATCACAGTTCCTGCCCATGCAGGAGAACTTTTGACACTTGATTATGGCAGGACCAGGTTAGGAGCTGACGGGCCCAATGCAAACCATTTTTGTTGAGGGGGTACCTCCATGGCCCGCCTTACAAGGATGAGCAGCAGTGGTGAGGCACCCAGCAGTGGCGTTATCACCAACTGCTTTGGGTGGGTGGGTGGAATTTCAAGCCAATTGCACCCAGGGGCAGGAGGGAGGTCCAGCTCTCACAGCCATACATGACTACTGGTAAAACCACAGCTTTGACTATGCGAACTTTTGTTGGCAGGGTGATGTCTCGGCTTTTTATTAAGTTGTCTAGGTTCACCATAGCTTTCCTCCCAAGAAGCAAACGTCTTTTAATTTAATGGCTGCAATCAACATCTGCGGTGATCTTGGAGCCCAGGAAATTAAACTCCGACACTGCTTCCACTGCTTCTATTTGCCAGGAAGTGATGGGAGTGGTTGCCATGGTCTTAGTTTTTTTGATGTTGAGCTTCAAGCCAATTTTGGCACTTTCCTCTTTCACCCTCATCAGAAGGTTCTTGAGGTCTTCCTCACTTTCTGCCATTAGAGTGGTATCATCTGCATATCTGAGGTTGTTGATATTTCTCCCAGCAATCTTGATTCCAGCTTGTGAGTCATCCAGCCCTGCCTTCCTCATGATGTACTCTGCATATAAGTTAAATAAGCAGGGTGACAGTATACAGCCTTGTCGTACTCTTTTTCCAATTTGAAACCAATCGGTTGTTCCATGTCCAGTTCTACCTGTAGCTTCCTGACCTACATACAGGTTTCTCAGAAGATAGTCTGGTACTCCCATCTCTTCCAGAACTTGCCACAATTTGTTGTGATCCACACAATCAAAGGCTTTAGCATAGTCAATGAAGCAGAAGTAGATGTTTTTCTGGAACTCTCTTGCTTTCTCCATGATCCAATGAATGTTGGCAATTTGATCTATAGTTCCTCTGCCTCTTTGAAAACCAGCTTGCACTTCTGGTAGTTCTCGATTCACATACTGCTGAAGCCTAGCTTGTAGGATTTTGAGCATCACCTTGCTAGCATGTGAAATGAGTGCAATGGTGCAGTACTTCGAACAATCTTTGGCATTGCCCTTCTTTGGGACTCAAATGTAAACTGATCTTTTCCAGTCTTGTGGCCACTGCTGGGTTTTCCAAATTTGCTGGCATATGGAGTTCAGCACTTTGAAAGCATCATCTTTTAAGGTTTTGAGTAACTCAGCTAGAATGCTGTCACCTCCACTAGCTTTGTTGTTAGTGATACTTTCTAAAGCCCACTTGACTTCACGCTCCAGGATGTCAGGTTCGAATTCAGTGACCGCACCATTGTGGTTATCCTTGCCGTTCTTGTCCTTATTGCCCCTACCTTAGCATGAAATTGTCCTTTGATATCTCCAATTTTCTTGAAAAATCTCTAGTCTAGTTCCCATTCTATTGTTTTCCTCTTTCTTTGCATTGCTTGTTTAGGAAGGCCTTCCTAACTCTCCTTGCTATTCTCTGGAAATCTGCATTCAGTTGGGTATATGTTTCCCTTTCTCTCTTGCTTTTTGCTTCCCTTCTTTCCTCAGCTATTTGTAAAGCCTCGTCAGACAGCCACTTTGCCTTCTTGCATTTTTTTTCTCTTTGGGATGGTTCTAGTTACTACCTCCTGTACAATGTTACAGACCTCCGTCCAAGGTTCTTCAGGCACTCTATCTACCAAAGCTAAACCCCTAAATATATTTGCCACCTCCACTGTATATTCGTATGGGATCTGATTTAGGTCATACGTGAAGGGCCTAGTGGTTTTCCCTACTTTTTTCAGTTTAAGCCTGAATTTTGCAATAAGAAGCTCATGATCTGAGCCACAGTCAGCTCCAGGTCTTGTTTTTACTGCCTGTATAGAACTTCTCCACCTTTGGCTGCAAAGAATGTAATCAATCTGATTTTGGTGTAGACCATCTGGTGAAGTCCATGTGTAGAGTCGCCACTTGTGTTGCTGGAAAAGGGTGTTTGCTATGACTAATGTGTTCTCCTGACAAAACTCTATCAGGCTTTGCCCTGCTTCATTTTGTACTCCAAGACCAAACTTGCCTGTTATTCCTATTACCTCTTGACTGCCTACTTTAGCATTCCAATCCCCTATGATGAGAAGGACATCTTTTTTGGGTGTTAATTCTAGAAGGTCTTGTAGGTCTTCATAGAAATGATCAACTTCTTCCTCTTCAGCATCAGTGGTTGGGGCGTAGACTTGGATTATTGTGATGTTGAAAGGTTTGCCTTGGATCCAAACTGAAATCATTCTATCATTGTTGAGGTTATACCCCAGTACTGCTGTTCCCACTCTCTTGTTCACTATGAAGGCTACTCCATTTCTTCTAAGGGATTCCTGCCCATAGTAGCAAATGGTCATCTGAATTAAATTCTCCCATTCCTGTCCATTTTAGTTCACTAACTCCCATGATGTTGATGTTCAGTCTTGACATCTTGCGTTTGACCACAACTAGCTTACCTTGGTTCATAGATCTGACGTTCCAGGTTCCTATGCAGTATTGTTCTTTGCAGCATCGTACTTTCACTTCCAGACACATCCACAGCTGAGCTTCCTTCCGTTTTTGGCCCAGCTACTTCACTCTTTCTGGAGCTACTAGTACTCACGTTCTGCTCTTCCCCAGTAGCATAATGGACGCCTTCTGACCAGTGGTGCCATCCAAATGATTTAGGAACAGGTACTCACTTTTGATTGGCACTTGTCGGGGTCCGCCCACCGGAAGTGATGTCATAAGCCGGAAGTGATGTCGTGGCAGGAAGTGAGGTCATAGCCGGAAGTGATGTCGTGGCAGGAAGTGAGGTCATAGCCGGAAGTGAGGTCATGATTGTTGCCATGGATGTGGTCATGTTTGTAATAACTTCAGCTTGTGGTTAATGTTGATTTAACTTCTATTGCTTGGCTTTCTAGAGATGTGTATAGACATATTTTGCTTCAACTGTTCCCTGGTTAAATAGCGGGCTAGACTGTACTAGATTGTGAGCCCTTTTGGGACAGGAAGCCATTTAACTTGAATGTTAAATGCAAGGAGCCAGCAAGGAGCAGGAGGGGGAACAGGTGGCCAAAAAAAGACCGCATGGGGGCTGGGGGGAGGCTGCAGGAGGAACCAGGACACTGGATCTGCGCAGCCGGAGGGAGCGGGAGCCCCAGGCAGCCTACCTTCTCACGCTAGCTGCCTTATTCCCGGGGCTCCCTTGCTGCTGCTGCCGCCTCCGGTCCTCTCGCTCTGCTGCTGCCGCTGCTGCCGCCACCACCACACTGCCTGCCTCCTCAGAAAGTGCAGGCAACGGCTGTGGGCATGCAGTACGCATGCGCAGCTGCTGAGCCAACCAGCCGACGGGGCCAGTTTTGACTGGGCGGGGCCAGCTCAACTTCTAGGAACCGGTACTCGCGTAGTGGTGCGTAGTAGGTGCATGACATCACTGTTCTGCCCTAAGGGGCTCATCTTCCAGCATCATATCGTTTAGCCTTTTAGTACTGTAATCCATGGGATTTTCTTGGCAAGAATACTGGAGTGGGTTGCCATTTCCTTCTCCATCAGATCACGTTTAGTCAGAACTCTCTACTATGACCTGTCCATCTCAAGCCCCTTCGCCATGACAAGGCAGTGATCCATGAAGGGGACAATCCCTATTGCATTTGGTTTTTCTTTTATACGGAAAAAGATTCAAAAAATGATATCCTTGATTGTGTTTTGAAGTTGTAGTCAATTCCACCATGAAAATTGTGGCACGATGCTACGCGTGGCACAGAATATGGTGTTAAATGTTCTGGGCTGACAAATGAAGGTGTGGGGTCATGTTTTGGAAAAGGCCTCCACAGAACAAGCCCTTTGCACGTAGGAAAGTAGCACCTCCTGGCCCATATGCTGAATGTGCTTGTTCCTTACATGAAGGGAGAACGTTTCGAGGGTTTTTTGTTTTTTTTTACAGGGACGGGTGGAGGAGAGGCCTCATTCAAAAATGACGTCCATCCCTTGCAATGGATTCATCTGCACTGTTGCCAGAAAGCGTATGTGTTAATGAACGGGCTGACTGGTCTTCGAAGGCGCTCTGAGACTGTTTTTGCCCTGGCACAGGCCCTGCGATTGCGCACCTGACTAGTCGGGTTCCCCACTGCCTCGGGCCCGCCGCCTCCACTCCTCCCTGGGGCGGAGCCACGCTTTTTGCGCGCTCTGGTCCGGGCTGCCCCCCATACCACGCGCAGCGCCCTTTTCGAAGTTGGCGCCCCGCCAGGGATAACAACCGCGGTACCCGGCCCTTCCCCTCTCTCTCCCGGCCCAAGGCGAGTCCTGAGGCTGCCCGAGGCCGGTAGCTCGGGAAGACCGCGCCGCCGCTTCGCGCAAGGTCAGAGCGGGCTCGCCATGGAGCCGGCGCGCCTCTCGGTCGCCCGCCCAGGACGCGACGGCTTCCAGGCAACAGGTGGGTTTGGTCTTGCCGCGCAGCCGGCGGATTGGTCCCGCGTGCCACTTCTGCGGGCGAGAGGAGCCGGGCTGAGGCGGCGGAGCGTCCTTCTCGCCGGCGGCATCCCTCGCTGCTCTGGGGGGTACCCAGGGTGGGGCGCCCGCCTGCGCGCGGACGGCTTTCGCTGGCGCCGTTTCGAAACGCCACCCTGGCGCTGTCGGTGGGAGAGGTTGAGTTATACCGGCGAGGAGAGTGGCCATAACCTCATAATAAGGCATTGCAGCGACTTCCCGAAGTAGGCAAACTTTCGCGGGCTCGCGAGGGATGCAGAGCTAGGCGGAGCAGGTATTATGCGGGACTTTTTTTCCTTCCTTGTGCATCTTTGTCTCCCCGAATAATGCGCCTTGGGATGATTCGCAGCACAATCCTACGCATGGCTACTCAGAAGTAAGTCCCATTGCGTTCCCTGGGGCTTACGCCCAGGAAAGTGTGTTTCAGATTGCAGCCTCATCCACGCTAGGCGACTTCTGGAGAGGAACTCGGTTGCAAGCCCTAGCAAAGCAGGTGGGGCTTGCTCGCTTCGAAGTAAACGAGCTGAAGATCTCCTTGCCCGCTCATCGCCTGCTTGTAGAACGGTCCCGTCCTATGCAAATGTCCTCGGATGTTGTGTCTCGCTTTTCTCCCGTAAAGTTACAGCCGGGGCTGCAAATCCGAGCCATACTTACCTGGGAGTAAGCCCCATTGACTATAGTGAGACTGAGAGGCATAGGATTGGCGCTGAACTTCGTAAAAATCAAATGACAGCGATTTGAACCGTGTTAAAGATTAGATTGCCCGGGTGTGACAAACGTGGGTTCTGTAGCACTACTGGTCGTCGTTTATGCATTGGCATTATCGGGTGTATGGAAGGAAAAAGAAATAATCGTGAGTAGGATGGTTAAAAGTTGGGCTTTTTTCCCCAAGGACAATTAGAGTTGGTGCAAAAATTATATTTAACAATTTGGGAGAAGTCGTGTTGTTGTAGGAATACGATTGTAATTTCATATGCTTTGTTTTAAAAAATGGTTGTGTGAGCTCACATAGAAGTTCTCTTGCACAACCTCCTTTTGAAATTTTGGCAAAAGAGGAAATGGCCGGTTGAAATGAATGGCCTCCTTTTGGATGCTATTCATTTGAACAGGACACACTAGCTCCAGAACCTCCCACTGAATTGTGCTCTATTCTGAAATCTTTTGTGGTAAGCCAGGGTGGCTTACAGTAAAATAAAGTTAAAAAAAAAGAATCATAAAATAAAAACATGAAATTAAGCTTGTATAACAAAACCAAAATCCCCAACTGAAGAGCTAAAATAAATATCCCTGCCACTACTGCAGACATTGTTGCACCCCAAGCCTAGGGTAGAAATCCTCTGCATAGTTACTTGGCATGAAGCTCCCTTGAATATAGTAGAATTTGTTCCTGGGAAAGCATGTATAGGATTCAGTTGCATGAATAAAGTCCTAAAAAAATGACTTGAAAGTTGGTTTGACTGTCATTGACATTCAATGGATTGGGATTGGACAGTTTATTGTCAGCATTTGCATTTGCAAAAGGAGATTTTGTGCAGGACTAAAGGAACATTTATAAGATTGAGAGCACAATCCAATGTATGTCTATTGAGAAGTTCCATTGTGTCCAATGGGCGTACTCCCAGGAAAGTGTGTAAAGAATTGCAGCCTGTGTGTCTTGATACCATTTTGATCTCTGTCCATATTGTTTAAAGAAACCTTGGCTATGCTGGTAGTGGCAGGCATCAGTGAGTTTGTCAAAATAGACAGAGAGGAAGAAAAGATAAAAAGAGGTGAGTGAGGAGAGCAGCTGTGCTTGTAATATTCATTTTTAGACGGAAGAATGAATGCTCCATTGGTTCCACACCCGATCCATGATCTGCAGTCGCGGATCCAGGGGGGTGCAGGGATGGCAATCCGCATGGGCGCCAGGTGGCGGGGGGCGCCATTGCATGGAGTCTGCGCACCATTGCACGGAGTCCGGGCGCTTTTTGGTTCGCCTGCCCTCCCTTGCCCCTGGAATGCTCCGAAATGGAGCTCTTCCGGGCGCAGGGAGGCGTGGCGGGGAGACGCATGGGGGTGGGGCGACATGCTGGGGGCGCGGTTTCATCGCCTCGCCATGGGGCGCGCTCCCAGCCTGGACCGCCTCTGATGATCTGGGGTCATGTTGTGCTTGGCCTTTTGTCTGAATAGCCAGATCTGTACTGGGCACTATACGATGTGAGATCTGATGATGATGTTCCTGCTGAAAACTGTGACTTAGACTGTGTGGGTTGACTTGATGGGGGTGGTGGTTGGGGGAGAAATGAATTATGAGGGAATAGTCATGCATTGTGTTGGATTAAGTCTATTGTTACAATACTACACATTTTGCTATGGTTTTAAATCTGATTCTAGAAATAATCAGCACCAGGACTATGGTTTTTTGTTTCATATTGACTCAAAGTAGCAAAAGCTCAATGACCAGGTAGTGAGTAAAATAAGCTTGTTGTTGCCATTCATTTGGACATCTTTGGCAAATAATAATTTTGCAAGCTTTTACAGGCAACAGAGTTATGGGTTCTTTCAAGTATATAATAATGGGAGGACATGCTAAAGACATGCTAAATTTCCAATTGGAAGTGTGTCTTTTTCTTGGGAAGCAGTTGGACAGGGGCAAGGGGGTAATCTCAGTTGAAGCTGTAGAAGAAGACTAATTACAATTTTACTGAACAGTTCTCTCTCCCAGCTGGCTGTGATTTGGGGAACCAGCTGCTTTGGGGGAAAAATAAAACTTTGAGGAGAGGTTTGGCTAGAAAGAGTTGATGTGGTCTGAGTTGGGATGGTCCCCATATTGCTTGTACTGGATGAAAAAGTGCTTCCAGTTAGATGCACGCAGAGCAGAACCCACTTTTTAGAATGGCACTGGTATGGGGACCCACCAGAAGTGAGGTCATTAACTTGGAGGTGATGTCATAGCCAGAAGTGACATCATCAAGCAGGCAGTGCTGTCAGTGAGACATAATCAAATGCCACTCTTGGAATACAAACTGGACTGCAGCAATTGCACAACCATGAAACATCCCTGACAGAAAGTAAGATTAGGAGAAAATATTATGTAAAAGCACTAAACTAAAAACAAAATTTAAAAAATAACCCTCACTTGAAAATTCAAACTGTTAACACTCACAAAATGAATGTACAAGAGGAAGGTCTGCAATTTCCAAGATGGCTGCTTCCAGCTTTCTGCAACCGACCTGACATGTCGTGACCCACCAAGTGGGTCCTGACCCACATTTTGAATAACACTGCAATAGAGGCATGCATTTCAGCCCAATCTACTTCAAAGGGTGGTTGTAAGTGGGGGAAAAAGAGGGATTCTTATTCATGTATTATATTTTATACTGTTTGGAAAAAATTTTTTTACGAACTTTGAGCATGCATTTCTCCATAAATATTTTCCTCTACACATGGGGTTAAACCATGCTCTTTTACTTCCTCATTCTTTGAAGTGATGCTTGCATACTGTTTTCCATTTCTCTTTCCACCACTGTCCCTCATACATGCAGAACCATATCCACATTCTTTTTTTCTCAAGTACACAAATGTGCCTCTTGACAGCATGTGTTTGATTGGGGACCTGTACAAAGCACCTTAGGGGTAAGAAGTGATGGTGTGTTCCTGGAAAAATTTCCTTGAACTCTCACTCCTATTAGATTGGAACCATGGAGAGGATATTGGAAGTCGGACAACAAGCATAATCAAATTAATTGTGGATTTTGATGGAGTTGCAGGAGACCAGATAGTAAGGCAGAGAATGCTTAGTTGGGTGTGAGCCTGAGGTTCTCGCTCTCAGTGATTAGATGTTGGTAGTTTGGCTCTTTCTGACATTGACACAGATATTCTTAAATCAGTGAATAATAAATTATTATTTATTATGGGTGCCTTTGGGCAAAAAGGCGGGATATAAATCCAATAATAATAATAATAATAATAATAAATTATCAATGGGATAATTTAGAACAAAATCTGCCAATTTTTGTTTCGCTTTTTGCTTACCACTGACCTTTCCCATGCACAAGCCAAAGAAATCTGGAAAGGGATGTCTCATGTTGCAGTGTGCTTTGGGATAGGCAGAAATAAGCAAGACTCCTCATAAAACATCAACCTGCTTCAGAATTGAGCATAGCAGAGAAATCCACTCTCTTCCTCCTGTGTCAGGAAAGGAGAAAATTCTGTCTCCTTCAAAGCTGAGGACAACAGCAAAAACGTCCTTCAAATTCTCTATAATTCTTGGGAGAACCAAGGAGTGATTGTGTGTGCTACTGGATATCCCGTCTTGCCAGAGATGCTATACCACTCATATTTGATAAGTGGATTTGTAGACAGCTGCTTAAATCAGCTATTGTAGTAGTCTTATAGAAATAACTGGTTTGTTTTAAAACAATGCAAATGGAATTAATAACTAGAAAGTAATTGCTTAGACAGTATATCTTTTTCCAGTACAGTCTAGACAAGTGTGTTTGTAATGGCTTGAACATCACTAGAAGATGAACTAAGATTTTTACAGTCCAAATTTGGATAACAATCCAAATAAAAGACAGTGATAATTTATCCCTCTTTTAAATGCCTCTTTGGAGTGCAATAACAAAATATGCATGACATGATAGTATTATGCTACTGAAGATTTAAGAACCCTGGACCCACTTGGTCACTTTATTTTAAGACAGATCGCAAGGAGCTGTTTGAGACTAGAAGAAAAGCCATTTAAAATGAGGCAGAAAATTATTCAATTGATAAGCCATCAAGATCTCACCAGCCTCAGCTGGCAAGTCTGCAAGTTGCAGTGTTTCACAAACTTTTAAAAAGGGGATTGGACAATTTTATGGAGGAAAATTCCAACGTGTTCTTTGAGCTCTCTTTTTAATATCAATCAATCCATCCATCACTAGTATTTATATACCGCTTTTCAACACAATGTTCACGAAGCGGTTTACAGGCAAATAATAACATTGAAGCCAAATGGCTCCCTGTCCCAAAAGGGCTCACAATCTAAAAGAATGGAGAACACCACCAGCAACAGCCACGAGAAAGACACTGTGCTGGGGTGAAGAGGGACAATTGCTCTCCCCCTGCTAAATATAAGAGGACACCACTTGAAAAAGTGCCTCTTGCCCAGTTAGCAGGGTCATATAACTAGGGGTCTAATTAGCGGCCCAACCCTCTCCAGCTTTCCAGTGTTAATGCAGCTGCAATGCAGCATTGATTGCACTCCTCCTGTAGGATGCAGTGCACTCCCTGTTGGCACAGCTGCATCCACCCTGAAAAGTTGGGTAGGATTGGGCCCTGGGTTACATGAGCCTCTGGTCTTCCCTGTTGCTTGGAGTGACAAGACCACATTATTGTAAGGAAATGTGGCAAGTAGTACTACACCAGCACACCTCACGCCTGTGGTCCCAGAGCAGTGATGGGATCAGCTAACGACTTGGGGGAATGCTGGGCGGGCAGCAGGAAGGCTGGGCGGGACTTCCGGGTGATTGACAGCCTGCCTGCCGCCTGCCCCACGGGCTGCCCTGGCCTCAGAGGGGGCGCCTGCTCGCCGCGGACGACGACGGGTGGGGCCCTCCGTGTGCCAGGTCGTGCAGCAGCGGGGCACACCACCCGGGGGCAGCCCATGCGGCGGACCCGGATGGATGGGCTGTCAATCACCCGGAAGTCCCACCCAGCCTTCCTGTTGCCCGCCCAGTGTTCCCCCGAGTCGTTAGCTGATCCCATCACTGTCCCAGAGCTGCATGACTGTGGGGAGATCCTAATGGTGGGTTTCAGCAATTTAACTGGGTAACATAGATCTAGACCACACCCATATCAGTGATGGGATATCCTACAGCAAAAGCATGAGTGGCAAATGTTTATCCACTCTTTACTTAAATGCCTCAGAGAAAGATGATTTGACATTATGGCAGCTTATTCTGTTCCTCATCTGCTCAGATAGTTAAGTGATTGTTCCTAATATTGATCCTAAATATATTTTTCTCTGAATATACAGAACATTATTTTGACAGTGGAAAGCACCTTATGACCAGATCTTGTATTTGGTTAGGGACTGCAAAACGAGTGTAGCATGTTATTCTGCAGCATTACACTGTCCCACCTAGTCCCTCGCAGTTGCCTCCAGTCTTATATTAGGGGAATGGACCATAAGGGGGTCTTTGAAGTAATTTATTCTGACATCTTTCTCTGATCTAAACTATGGGCTGTAATCCAGCAGTTCCTTTAATGTAGGTAAATCTTACTGTTATGAATCAGTATGTCCCACCAAAAGCCATCTAGCCTGCAAGGGGCCAAAGGACAGGAAATTCACCCCCTCAATATTGTGTTACAGTGATGATCCAAAGATGTACATGTCATTTGAATCCATTTTCTTTGTAAAAATGTTTGGCTCATGGTGGAATCCTAATTATTACTTTGTCTATTAGAGATAAAGAGGAGTTGCCCGTCAGGCATTTTCCTCTTAGTTTTGTTACCTTCAGTGTCATATTCGCAACACAGCTTAATTAGTTGCTGGATTTTGGAAATACCACAATTGGATTTAGATGTGTGGATTTAGATGAGATCCAGTGTTTCTCAGACTTTTTAAAAAAAGGATTGGACAATTTCATGGAGAAAAATTCCATCTTTGAGTTCTCATTTTAATATACAGTATGTGAGTCTAACCAGCAAATCCAATATAGATATGCTGTGGGCAATGGATGACTATTCCCATGATTTTCAAACTTTTTTTGTCAAAGGGGCCCACTTTTGAAAAAGACGTTCGGTCAGGATTCACCTAGCTTTACAAGACGTAAAAAATCCAGTTTCACCTTACCAGCCTACAAGCCTCTGTTCTTATCCTTTTATTATGGTAAGGGAGGCTACCATCAGGAGCATTTATTGAGCTCCATATTCATCGGATTGGGACCATTCAGGTGGCCTTGCATTTTTCCTCTCCTGGCTTTTGATAGGAGCTGAGGCATTTGCCTGCTCATGAGTAAACACACACTTGTGACTCGGTTTTCCCTAGGCCTCAATATGTTTTCTTTGTTAGCTATCATGACCTACTACCTGTTGGGTCCCACTGTTTGGGAAATACTGGACTATTTCATTATTATTTTTCTCCTCCTCTTAGGATATAACATACATGGAGCTCATTTGTTTGCAAGGTACTCCAGTAGGGGGAGGAGGTAGTAGTGAAAATGAAGCAGCCAACCACTGTAGCATTTTTTACTTACTAATGTACAGGGAGCCCTGCAGAAGGGTCCGCTGGGCTCCCCAACCCTCCTGGACGCTGGGGCAGGCACTGGTAAGTCCTCCCAGCCCCAGTTTTTTTGCCAGAAGTGACACTATTGTAGTGATCGCATCGCTGTTATTTCCCCCCACCCCCGCAAGCACTTGCAGAGGTTCTCAAATGTCCCAGAGAGTTTGAGGACCTCTGAGTAATGGATTTAATGACAACCAATACATTGAAACAAGATGGAGGTACTTGGGGGCAGAGGAAGGGTGTAGCAAGGGGTGGTGGGAGCCATGGGCGCCAGCAGCAGCGAGGCGCCATTGCGTGGAAGAACCCGCGCGCTTCTTGGCCCTCCCGCCCTCCCTTGCTTCTGTTTCGTTCCGTTATGGAGCTATTCTGGGCGCAGGGAGGCCAGTATTTTGCCAGTACCAATTGCATTGTATTAGATGGGCTGATCAAGTCCAGGTCTTATCCTGTCTCCCTTCCCATGCCAGAGATTTAGCAGGCACAGGAACAAGTAGACTCATTGCTACGGCTGGAGCTTTCTCTGGGGCAAGGGGACAAATGCCCCCTTACCTAAGGAGAAATCCAGACTGCAGAATTCCCCTGTAGAACACGGCACAAACCAAGCTGGCCTCACTGCATTGTTGTGGTGGAATTTTCATTGGATTGGGCTGTAACAATAATAGGCCCTTTCCTTTGCCTTTGGTAGTAAACAGTATCTGTTACCGGGTGACGTACATAATAGCGATACCCATCTTTGCTGTAGTCCCTCATCATCTCACAAGACTTCTCAAGGAAATGTACGCACACTGCAATATGGTGTGTACACAGAAGCAGTTGCTTGACCCAGTTAATTAATAAATTAGCTAATGAATTAGACCGTGCTCCAAATGTTCCCCATTGATTTCTAAACACTGTTGGCATCATTGACCCAAGGGATCTCCAGACATCCACCAGTAAGTTTGCTGGGATGGATCCAAGCATCTCTTCAACTGCTTCTCTGATGTTTGAGTTTATATATCCAAGTTTTTTATTGTTTTTTAAAAAATTATATATCTGAACTGTATTATTTAGTGTTAAGAAGGCCTAGCCTTATTTACTAGGTTTTAAAAAGAATTTATCTTAGTTCTTTCACATCATTTAAAAGTTATAAGACTCTGGTGTATAAAGTTATCTATATCTATATCTATATCTATCTATCTATATAATATTATATATATATAGTATGCTTTGAAGATTTTGGTTCAGCTAATTTGTATTAGAAAGGCAGAGCGTTGAAGAATAGATGCTTTTGAATTATGGTGTTGGAGAAGACTCTTGAGAGTCCCCTGGACTGCCAGGAGATCCAATCGGTCAATCCTACAGGAAGTCAAGCCCGATTGCTCCCTGGAAGGACAAATCCTGAAGCTCCAATACTTTGGCCACCTCATGAGAAGAGAGGACTCTTTAGAAAAGACCCTCATGCTGGGAAAGATTGAAGGCAAAAGGAGAAGGGGGCGGCAGAGGATGAGATGGTTAGATAGTGTCACCGAAGCCATGAGCATGAAATTGGGCGAGCTCCGGAAGCTAGTGGAGGACAGGGAGGGCTAGCGTGCTGTGGTCCATGGGGTCGCGAAGAGTTGGACACGACTTAGCGACTGAACAGCAGCAATTTGTATTAGCTCTCTCATTAACATTACTCATTAGACTCATTAGGTCTAGTTTGCTTCATTAGACTTATATTTTTAGTTATCTTTTTTCACAATAGTCAAAATTATAGGATCTCTGTTTTACAATTTCTAAACTCGTTTATTATCCTTTGAAGATTTTGATGTAATAAGCACTCAAGATTGTTAAATTATAAAACTTCTGTTTTGAAGGTTATATCCTTTTTTATACTTTTAAAGTCATGCTCTCTCATATTATTTAGTTCGAGCAATGGCTCACTGAAATAGTGCATTAACCTCTGTGATTCCTGGAGTCATGACTCGGTCCTTTTGCTTGATAAAATGGTACAAGGGGATCTGGTACATTGTTTTGGCAGATAACTTCTGAGACGAGGTTAGTAAAGCATTTGGTAAATCTGATTTCATTTTGTTAGTTTCTTTCTTATGTGAATAACATCCCATTTGTCCCCAGACCCTCAGCTCTCAAGCATTATTTTTTAAATTACTTGCTTGGATAACTGTTACTGTGTAGCCTCAGATTCTCTAATGTTTGTTAAATTGAGTTATTTTCTCATCTGCATTTGTAGACAATATCCTTTGCTTTGTTTTTTGTAACCTTTGAAAACCCAATTAAAAAATAAATAAAATTATACTGTCCTTTATTTAAGCAGCTAACAGTAAACACAGCAATTGAAACAACTGAAAAAAAAAATCACAACAGCCCAGAAGCAACTGACAGAAAAATCGACTCCCAAAGCATAACCCATTCAAAACTATTAGGAGCAGCTGAATGGAATCGATAAAAGGGGGCAATGACCCATTGCAGCATCTGCAGTAGGAAGAATGCACACAATAAATTTGGCAAAGTGAGCTAGATCAGGGGTCTTCAAACTTTTTAGCCGGAGGGCCGCATCAAATATCTGGCACAGTGTTGAGGGCTGGAAAAATAAATAAATTTAAATACTTAGAGACAGAACTTAGATGAATGAACGGGCTCAAAATTCTAGGAGTCCTCCCAGCCCCAACACACCTCACAGAAATATAGCACACACTTTAATGGACTCCCATTCCCCAACTCCACAAGCAGCTTCCTTAAATGTGCTGGAACTAGCAGATCGCAGGAAAAGAAACACCCAGAGCATGTTCTGAGGGCTGAGGAGGACTCTCCAGCCCTCAGAAAGCTGTTGTGTCTAAAAACGTCACTTCTGGGTCTTCGGGAAAACCAGGAAATGACTATTTTTGGCATTCTGAGAATGCAGGTGCAACTTGTATGCAGCCTCCATAGCCCTCAGAACACCCTCTGCACCCAACCATAGCACAGCTTGTAGCGTACAGTCCATTCCAGCAAGGTAAGGCGGCCCAGAGGCTCGTAGGGGACCAGAGGCTTGCCGCAGGCTGGGTAGAGGCTCTCTGAGGGCCACATCTGGCCCCTGGGCCACAGTTTGGAGACCCCTGACCTAGAGCATAGGGTTGGTGAAAATTAATCAACTATAAATGCCAAAGAGGATAACCCTTCAACATTCTGGGAACTCAGGCTGCAATTCTGTGTGCACTTTCCTGGGAGTAAGCCCCATTGAGCACAGTGAACTTACTTCCATGTAAACACGCATAGGGCTCACTTTCAAAAGCTTTCCTGATGTTTCTTAATGAAATGTAAAAAGGTAAAGGTTTCCCCACGACTGAATGGTGTAGTCATGACCGACTGTAGGGAGCAGTGCTCATCTCCGTTTCAGAGCCGGCGTTTTGTCCGAGGACAAGCTTCCGTGGTCATGTGGCCGGCATGACTCTACGCCGTAGCGCACGGAACGCTGTTCCCTTCCCACCGAAGTGGTCCCTATTTATCTACTTGCATTTAGGTGCTTTCGAACTGCTAGGTTGGCAGGAGCTGGGACAAGCAACAGGCGCTCACTCCGTTGCGCAGTCTTGAACTCCCAACCTTGCGGTCGGAGAGCCCAGCAACAGCAGATTAACCCGCTGCGCCATCACATCCCTTACATGAAATGTAGGAAACTACAAAACTTTGGCCTGATGGTAGATCTGTCTTCATCTTGGGTAGACAGAAGCTGAATGAATAATAAGGCAAACAGTTGTGATGCAAGATAACTAATAGAAAATAGCGTATGACCAGACCAAACTGAGAAATATTAATGGCCAACAAAGGATAGATTTAAAAGTTGCAAAAGAAAACATAAGGCATGAACATTTCTGGGATAACAGCAGCTAAATAAACTAATAGCAAAGGGCTGACAGAAAATCCCGTTTCCTTCACAACTGTTAATGTTTTACTTTCTTGACTGTTGTGATGTCATCACTTTTTATTAGGTGTGCAGTTACCATAGAATCCTCCAATATAGACAAATCCTGAATTTCTAATGTTAAAATGTTTCTAGGCCTTTCTGCATCATTAGAACAATGGCACATGGGCAATTTTTTGGGGGGCGGGGGGTTCCAACTCAATTTTATTATTTTTAAATGTCATGGGATATGGTTATTGCTTTTGAATGTATTGATCTTTGGCCAGGTTGTTGCATCCCTCGGTTTTTATGCAGGTGCAATTTGATGATGCAGTGTTTGTAACCGAAAAGCAAATTTCTGTGGCAAATGAAGCTGAAGGATGGTTAGAGAACGTGCAAGCACTATGGACTGCGTTAGTAAGGAAGCAGCTTTGCACCACAGTTATTTCTTTTCTCTGCTTCATTCAGTTTTAAACTCAAAACAGGATTTTGTCTTTGCTGACAATGCAGGCTCCAGTCTGTTATCTGGAAATCAACCTGGTTCTGCTTCACTACCTGCTCTCCCACACTATGACCAAGTTAGCATTTGAACTCATCTGGGTCTTTTCATACAAATACAGGTGCAACTTGCATAGTGCTGACATAAAAGGAAAAACTTGCTTTGGTGAAATTGCCCCCCCCCCCCAAAAAAAAGCAAAGTAACAGATATAGGCTGGAATTAGAAGATATTTTTTAGTTGCTTTTTTTAACTGCTTGACTCAAACTTGTAGAAGAAGCCAAATAGTTTCCAACATATTACTGCTTCCTAAGTTGAAAGGTTACTATAGTCAACAGACGTGGCACTTAACTTTATTATTACTATTTGCCTGTAAACCGCTTTGTGAACTTCGTGTTGAAAAGCGGTATATAAGTACCTGTTGACTGACTGACTTAAGGACTTTCTAGGCGCACATGCACATTTGTGCATATTCTAGGCCCATGTGTCTTTTCAAAAGAAACATTGTTCCATAAAAGCTTGTTCCACAAAAAAATAAGCTCACCCTTAAGGTACCACGTGACCCTTTGTGTTGCAGCAGACTGACAACTTTTCACCGAGAACTGTATTGTCTAAAAATCAGGTGGAATTAAATTTTGGAACGGAGTTTAAAGGAAGATATTACTATATATAGTAGTTGTTTGTCTCCTTGCCATATTCCATCTTGGGTAGCATGAAAGGGAAGGGTGGAAGCAGTGGAACAGTTTGCCTTCAAGGCTCTTTTCTCAAACTTTCAGGGGGCCTACTGATTACAAGGGCTTTAAAATATACAAAAATATATTAAATAATTAATGGAAATATTTTAATACACAAAAAGGCATAATAGGTGGGATGCAAGGTTGCATGGTTCCACATTTAAAAGGACGACCTAGAATTGCTGTTGGAACATATTGATTCCTTTCAAGTAACTCTAGTAATACATTAGTGCAAGAATGAGTAGTTCCTTATTTTGTGTGGTTTAGGAACCTTCAGCAAGCAGCTAAATAGATGACAGGCACATTTTCTTTCCAAACGATGATTAGAGTGCCCTGGGACTTCAAAATGCTCTCAAATGGAATGATCTCATAGAATTCTGAGCTTGTCTGGTAGATCAATTGCAGACTAAGTTCAGGACCCTTTTTCAAGGGTATAATGGATGTTCTGAACTAAAAGAATGCAGTAAATCTGTTCTGTTTTGATTTAGTAAAGCATTATATAGTACTGCCTCAGAAAGGCAGACATTGGTGTGTTTTAAAATGGAAAAAGTGGGTTTTGCTAAAAGGTTAGTTTTCTAATTGGAGATAAGTAGATTCTTTGGACTTTGACTTCATTCAATATTCTCAGCCTAACCTACCTCACAGGGTTATTGTGAGAGCAAAAGAGGGGAAAGGAACTTTACACACACCCCTGAGCTCCTTGAAGAAAGGGTGGTATAAAAATGTGATAAATAAATATATCACATAGCCTATTTAGAACCCTGACACAAATAAAATAACCACCTATACTAACCCTCTTTCCAGTGTCCCATCTTCCCATATTTTCAATGGAGGTTCACTAGGTGATATGTGACCCACCTGAAACCGGCCCACAACCCACCTAGTGGGTCCTGACCCACAGTTTGAGGAAATACTGCACTAACAGTCTTTCTCAGGTTCCAGTGTCATTGCAGGGGCCTCATCTGTCTTATTTTATTATTTTACCTTGCCTGTAAACCATGTTGTGAACTTTTTGTTGAAAAGCGGTATATAAATGCTGATTAAGTAATGGTAGGACATGGTGGCAACCCATGCTCCCCCAGTCTGCATTCCTGGTCCATAGGTGCAGTCTTGTTCCTCCTCCCTCTTCCGATAGTACAGGAGAAATAACATAAGACAGTTCCTATATATATAATTGCCATGTTCGAAATGCAGATTGAGGCTGAGAGAAGAGGGTTTACAGCATTTGTAAGTTTTTAGAACTCAGTTACAAGATCTTCAGTGTTGGTGTCTAAGTTTGCAAGTCAAACCAGGCAGGGGAAAAACTCATGCAGGTACTCTCGCCCCCCCCCCCATGTAATCTTTTTGAGCATTATTTTAGAAACATGGCTCTTTAAGACACTTGTAAAATGAGGGGAAAGTTACAAAAGGAGTCACCTAAATTGGAAGAATGTTATTCCTCTGTTGTAATGTTTCTATTTTTGTGTTGTGGAGCACTGGTTTATTCTGTCTCTGTGTCTGGCAAAATGGATGGATTTTGAATGAATGGCAGCCGCATTTGTCACTGGAACTTCCCTGTATACTTTCTTCCTTACCAGACAAAATCATCTATTAACTCTGCAATAACTACAGTCAGTTCAGAGATCTGGAAGCAGAACCTTTGTGCTGGGAATGGGGGCGGATTTAAAAAAAAAAAAGCTTCAGGAAGTGACTCATTAATGAAACTTAGCAAGGTGTGTGTGTGTGAGAGAGACACACACAGAGTATTTTGTATAGCTCTCTTTCTACTTCCAGGAGACTGTACTCATAATGTGACAGGTAGCACCAGCCTTCTTTAAAAGCAAAGATGCACAATTAAACGCATGTTCAGATTAGAAAATCCTTTTTTATGTTTTTTTTTCTTTCTTTTCTCCCTTTCTTTCCGTTGGCTTAAATAGGCACCACAAAGCTGGTTTTTAATCACACTCCTGCTCCTGCATTTTTCCAACCCAATTAGGCCATTACCAGGACTAAATGAGGCATAGAGCCTCCAAAAGTCACACCGTCGTCCCGGAGATGGAACGTGTGTTGCCGTGGACTTAACTTGGCAGGCAGGTGAGCTGACTGATGCTCATTGAAGGGTGACCCTCAGTGCTTGTGCATTCCAGGCTGTGCAGAAAGATCACCTTCATAGAGAGAATATGTAAAAGTGTGTGTGGTTTATTAAAAAAAAAAAAAACCCTCCAAAAATTACTTAAGGGACACTTCATGTTAACAAGACTCTCTACTGTCCATTTCTGAGTACTAATTGTGGTCCAAGCTTTTCTTTTTGGTGATTCTAAATGATGATTAGCCTGGCTGGCCCAAATAGTGATTGGTGTAGGTTGCACTCCTAGGATCACTGCAGTTGCTGTGCTGCTTTGGCATCGGCTTTTGGACTCAGGCGGTCATCTTTTGCTTGGTGGCCACGTGATGCTGGGTCTGTCTGACCCACCTCACCCTTACATTATGGCTTCCAAGGTAAATTATAACTGTAGGGAAATTGGGGCAAGAAGCCATGCAAGGAAACTTGCAGTTCTTTCTGCACTTCGTGAAGAGACTGTTCTGGAGCAAGCAACTTAATTGCCCTCAGCTATTTGAAGCATTTTTCACGCATGCAAATCTTCAAGATAGCTCTCACAAAATTACTAAAACTCCAATATTAGTCAGCTCTCCTTCTCACTGAAGACACCGACAAATTTGACTACCTGGTCTCATTTAGTAGTCTCCTTTGGCCCTAACAGCACCTCCTTCAAAATGGCCGACAACGTATCATGAAATTTGATGACGGTTGTAAGAGAGGGCCTCTCTGCTCCGGAGCCATAGATCTGAGAGTGGCCCCTGGCTTCCACCCATGCAGCATTTCTAGTTGGCAGGAGCCACCCCCCTAGTATGTACATGTGGGCTGTGATCAGATTCTGTTACCATTTGCAAAATGGAGATAGTAGAGATCAACAGGATCACAGAGTGGTTTGTGTCTGTGAACACAATAGAGGTTGGAAGCAGAAGTGTTTTGGAAGCATTTATTTGGTGCGTGTTACCTTTTCCCCCACCCTTTACTCCAATTCCACATCCCACTTTTCACAGAATAAAGATAGAATTGTAGAGAATATGAATTGCTGGGGTTGGTTTGTATTAGGGACTTCTTTTTGTTTATTTAAATAGAATCAACCAACGTTCTTCCTAGGATACACAATCCAATGCAGAAAACGAAAGTCCTTTTATCTCTGCAGGATTTATTGTGTGGCTTTACCTCACATTTCCCATTTGTAAATAGGACTTTTAAACTATAAATTGTTTTAGGTATTTTTATACCGCCTTTCTCGAGAAAGGCTGTTCACAACCCCCCCCTCCTTTTCTAAATGGAGTCTTTACAACTATTGTTCTATGTACAATTCACAGAACCCTCAATTTCTCCAGATATTTCAATGTGTGGTCATGATCCTGGCAGCACTCTTACAGCTTCCAAACCTTCACAGGCAGCCGTAGATCAAATCTTGGCCGGTTCACAAGATTTTATTTGTTTCTAGTCAGCTGACTCAAGTTCTGTCAGTGACTTCCAGTATTATCATCATTATTATTAAGATATTATCATCTTACATTGGTTTATATCTCAACCTCCTTCCATTATTGGACTCAAGGCAGCATATATGGAGTTCACCCATCCAGGCACTGACCAAACCTAGACATGCTTAGCAGCAATGAGGCTGCTACATCATGTGCACTTAGATAATCTATGATGACGAATTTGCAGAAAACCATGGGTTCCGCGTGTGTACGTATGGATTCTCTGTGTTTGGATTTTCTTTCACAGACTTGTTGTGTCACCATGCGTAAGTCACGTTTAGCCACAGTTGCTCATTTTTTAAAAAAGTGGAAATGGTATAACCTGTGAAGGATATGAGGGATCCTTTCTGTAATAGCCCAGAGGCTATGGAATGATGCGTTCCTTCCTGATTGGGTTTTTCAATTACGCCTCTGTCACAAACCTTTCACCGGAGGGAGAGTGGCCTGAATTCTTATTAATTATTGCAACTAGCAGAGCACTTCAGTTGTTCATCGCTTGGGAAGGGCAGGAACAAGAGTTGAAGGGCTAATAGGTGTGAGACAGCATCACTGAGGGCGCAGTCCTAACCTGGAGTTAGGCTGGCACAGTTAGACCAGCAAAGTTTGACTGGTACAAGGGCCACTGTAAAGAGCATTTGGACCAGCCACAGACGCGCACCATCCTCCTTCCGAAAGTGATCCAAACATGCTTTACGGTGGCCCTGGTGCCCGCCAAACCTTGCTGGACATACTCTGCCAGCCTAACTCCAGGTTAGAATTGTGCTCTGAGTCTCCTCTTGCTGTTTCCTGCTGCTACCTCCACTGGTTTGATGATTTTTAACAAGGTCGATTTGCTGTTTGATGTTTTCAGCATTGATGTTTTCTTACTTTTGATGTAAGTAAGAAATTGATGTTTTCAATTGATGTTTTCTTACTTTTGTCAGCCACCTTCAAATGACGAGAGTGGCAGGATAAAATGTTTTATATAAAGATTGGTAGGAGCCATTTGGATTGTTTAACTGTTTCATTTTTCTTTTTATTTCCAAGGAGGATCCAGAAACAGGGTTGGAGTAGCAGGGAACGTGATGATGTCCCATGACTTGCCATTGAGTTACCTGATTCTGCCATGGATTGATGGTGTGATCTTAGCGAGTCACCTTCTTTCAGTCTCAGTTCCTGATCTATATGGTAATCCTAATGGTGATGGGGAAGAGAAATGCTAGAGAATGAGGCATTTCCCTTGTTTTTGGATGTCTTTCCATTAACAGATGTGGGAACAGATGTTTCATTAACAGGAGCCAGGTGGGAAGGGGCCATACAAGAGGGGACAAGAGGGCAGCAGGGAACTCTGCCAGCTGTGTAGTGCTTCCTGGTATCTTGGAGGCAAGGATTAGAGAAGATGGATGGTCCAGATGTACTTTATATTGTTGTGTAGCTGAGATTATTTTTCTACATCTTTTTTAGAGTGCCTTATAGATGAGGTTCATCTAACACATTAGATGGTTCTGAAAAAAAACAAGCAACTGTTGGATCAGCTATCCTGCAATGGAGAAGACAGCTAAGGAGGCACCAGCACCACAGCTCCTATCCTGCTGTTTACCATGCACCAGACATGCCCACCAAATCCGCAGTATGCAAGGTTCGGAAGAAAAAAGGCTTGTTGAAAGTTATCGAGCATAGTCCTCTTCTATACTTATTTTAAAGTTAGCGACTTGTAATCCCTTTTTGAAAAGGAGGAACAATGACTTTTTATAGTGTCTGTTTGCTCCTGTTTGCGTTTACTTGGAATACCTCTGCCTATGGACCGAACCAGAGGGCACAGAAGAAAGGTGACATTATTCTTGGGGGACTGTTTCCCATTCATTTTGGAGTGGCTGCTAAACACCAGGATATGACGTCTAGGCCAGAGTCTGTTGAATGCATAAGGTAAGCCCAAACAAAAGTGTGTAATATTGACCCCTCCCAAAAAAGGACCTAATACATTTGCCTTGGTCAAATGTAAATTAAGTGCTATGTTGGCTAAGTGGTCTGAGGACTTGTCCAGGCATTATTTAAATGTTCTGCTTCCCCCAAAATAACATGCCATTTGGATGTACCTCATCATTGCAGTGGACAGTACTGCCTGTACATGAACAGATGAAGTTGCATTGTACTGAATGAGACCATTGGTCCTTCTAGCCTAGCATTAGTGTCATATACTGTATCTGTCAACTGAGGATAAAATGACTTGCATCTGATGAAATGAACTCTAGCTCATGAAAGCTTATCCCACAGTAACATTTGCTACATCACTGCATCCCCCCCAACCCACCATCCCCGTCAACATAAAGGTGATTTTAGGCTACTTCTCACTGAGACCCAGTGATGTCATGCGGAGGGAACGCGGGGGAACTCAGTTCCACCTGTTAAAATTAGGGCTGACTCCGCCCACTTCACTCCGCGGTGCTTCCCCCCTCCCGATTATTCTGCAAAGAGCTTTTCTTCTTGGTTGGCTAGCACTCAGAGGGTTAAAGGGAGCAACTCTGGATTCCTAGAAGGGTGAAGGGGTCTACCCATAGGAACCAGTCTACCCATAGGAACCAGCCGCGGGTAGACCTGGGCTCCGCCAGCCTCCGGCTTATGACGTCACTTCCGGTGGGCGGGTCCTGACACATGCCAATCAAAAGTGAGTTCCTGTTCTTAAATCATTTAGATGCCACCACTGCTGAGACCTGTATCTGTGCTAGGTTCCTTCCAATATTGGAGCCCGGCTGGTTGGAAAATAACATGGGAGGGAGAGGGCTAGAAGGACTATGTTGAGGAGGAGAGATCAGTAGATGGGGGGGGGAGGGTTCAGCACCCCATGCCATCTCTCTTAGGCTTTGAATTGTCTCTGCTTCCAGTTTATTCATGCTTGGGAGGCATTTAACAATACAGGTTTACTGCCATAATGTATAGTTTGGTCCTTAGAGAAATTTCAATTATTGCTGTTGATTGGGCCCAATCCAATGGGCCTTCACCACCAGCACTGGGCAACTGCTGCCCAGAGGTGACAACGCAGGCCGGCAACTGGTGTGTGCATTGGTTACCAGTGCTGCAGCCTTTTTGGGCGGGGTGGGAGGGTGTTTCCGGCTGGGGAAGGGCGGGCAGGGGCGGGACCATTGGCGACCTTCACCACACTGTCTGACATGGAGGCCCTTGCCTCTGCGCCCGCTAAATAGCAAGTTGACGACTCAGCTGCCATAGAGAAAAGGGATGATGCAGCGGGAGCCACCTGGCTACAGCTGCTCGCTCAGGTGGCCGGTCAGCTCAGGATTGGGCTGCCCACCTTCTAAACTGAGTGAGAGCATTCTCAGAACTGACTTTTGATGTAGACCAAGTTTTAGTAAAATAAAAAGGAAGGTGAAGCGTAGCATTTTGTGACAAATCTTTCCATGGAAAATTCAGAAATAGACTAAAAGGAAAGGGATGAGCAAGATATTTTCATGCATCTGGGTCAGCAATTTAAATAACAGTAGGTTGAGATTTAAATAACAGTAGGTTGATTTAATTTGTTGGATACATATCCATCACCTTGTATGCCAGGGAAATGAAGAACTCTGATCAGCCCGTACAGTGCTTCCATGATACCCAAATACTATAGAGGTTTTTTTTTTAAGTGGCCATTTGCCTCTCTTCCAAAGAGCCCAGATTGATATATAATATATAAACAGTTCCCTCCCAGAATCCAGCAACTCTCCTTCTCAAATTGCAGGGTTCTTGGTTCATGGCTCCCACTCTGGCCTTAGGCAGAGAAAAGAAGATTAAACAGCTCCTGACTCTGCTTCCGGGCTTTGACTTGAAATCCAAGGGAACTCTTTATGACCTGCTTTATGCTTTATGACGTGGTGGCGCAGCGAGTTAATCCGCTGTCGCTGGGCTTTCGACCGCAAGGTTGGGAGTTCGAGACTGCGTGACGGAGTGAGCTCCCGTTGCTTGTCCCAGCTCCTGCCAACCTAGCAGTTCGAAAGCACCTAAAACGCAAGTAGATAAATAGGAACCACTTTGGTGGGAAGGTAACGGCGTTCCGTGCACTACGGTGTAGAATCATGCTGGCCACCATGAGCGGACAAAAACGCCGGCTCACAGGCTTTGAAACGGAGATGAGCACCGCCCCCTACAGTCGGTCACGACTAGACCATTCGGTCGTGGGGAAACCTTTACCTTTTTTCCCTGTAGCCTTTAAATGCTGCTTTCCAGCCGGCTTCCTGCTCTTTCCTCAGCTACCTCTGGACTGTCATCTCTTGTGAAACCCGTTAGGCTGAGCTGAAGGTTCTCACTTGAAAACTTTGGGCTTAAATTCATAGTGGTGAAATTTGGGGGGCCTAAAGCTGGATGTTTGATTGGACACAGTGAAATTTGCTAAAAGATTTGTCTGGCGCTAAACTGAAAACTACAGGAAGTGGTCTGATAGGCCAGTCCTATGCATGTTTACTCAAAAGTAAGTCCTCATTCTGAGGACACGTGTATAGGATTGTGCTGTAAATTCACTCTTAACTTGCTGCATAAGCTGTATCCTTCATGTCATTTCCTTACTCTAGTCCTTGCTGCACACAGTTTGAGGCAGACACTTTGAGGTGGCAGTTTTCATCTCTGATGGGGATATACTTCAGCATTTCACATTACAGTGTTATCAATTGTATTATTGAAAGCCCTCCTTCCTGTTCATTTACTCTGCAGCAATCAGATCTTCACTGATTTAAAATCCAAGGGCAATTATTACTTTGGTTGGAGGAATTGTAGAAAAAATATTGTCCTATAAACTGTTATCAACAGTTCAAAATATCATACCATGTCTGCATTTTGAAATAGCAGGATCTTCACTTTGTGGTGCCTTGCTGTGTACTTGCCTGCTTTTATCTGCATGAGCAAAGACTGGATGTATTAATTCTGCATTCAGACTGCTGTTCTGTGCACATTTATCATGAGGGCCGCATCATATGTTTGACTTAGTATCAAGGGCTGAGAAAATAAATACATTTAAATACATACAGTAGACATGGAACTTAGCTAAATGAATAACCATAGACTGCTTTCCAAGGTTATTCCCAACAGAAAGATCCACCCCACCCCTACCAAGCAACATTACTAATTAAGAAAAATAAATCTGAAAGGGGAAAAAAAACTTTCCAAGTTTATTCCCAAAGAAAGACCCTCCAGATCCAGAAAGATCTCCTTACAGATCAGCCCAAGTCACTTTGAAAATAATGGAGCAGAGAAAAGAAGGCTTGGATCTCTTGACAAACAAGGCAAAATAGCTGTGAAAATAAGGGGGGAAATGTATATCTACTTATCAGGATGTGGTGGTACTGCAGGTTAAACCGCTGTTGCTAAACTTCCTGACCGGAAGGTTGGCAGTTCAAGACCACGCGACTGAGTGAGCTCCAGGCTGGGAAGGGGGCATGTGATCCTGCATGTGCTAGTGCCAACGAGACCCACCCACCCCTGTACCAGCCCAGTCCATCCCTGATGCCAAATTGCCAGTAGCAGCAGAGGTTCTGTGGGTCACTGCTGCCTGCTTGCAACTTTCTGTGCCTTGCACTGGTGACACCCCCCCCCCAGGACAGTAGAGTACCCTTGGCACCAGCAGCCTACCTTACAAGATGGCATATGATATTTCTTCTAAAAATTTGCTTTGGAAACCATTTAAAGTCTAGAAAGCATGAAAGGGGATCACACAAGTTAATACGAATGATCTTACTGCTGTTTCTCTTGACTAAAGGTTTTTAGGAGAGCCAAAGCATGGTAATACCATAGATGACATACAGCTTATGTTTGTAACAGCTAGACTTGCAGACACTTCCCAATTTCTTTAGACGTTCCCCCAATCTTTCCAGAAACACAGAAGCAAAGATAGAAGCTTCTGCTGTTGAAACTTTTTTTTTCTCCCCTGGGGCAGAGCTAAAGAGCTGCCCATAGAATACAAAGAATAAATCCAGGATTTTAGCATAGGTGTGATGGGGCAGCTTCCCCTCCTACCCTCAAGTCGATGAAGATAAAAGCTGCAAACCAGACCACCTAATGTATAAAACTGGCAGTAGGTAGGAGATGTAAAATTCTGCTTTGATTTTTTTTTATAGCTTTATTGGAACAGTTACTTCCTCTACAAAAAAAAAATCTCTTTGATCGAAGACTATATGCGTAATTTCTGCTCATATAGAAACTGCCAGGGTTTAATCTATCAGGAAGGTTATTAAGTACTTTCAGCAAGCTTGGTTGAATATGTTGATACAACTATAAACATGGTCACTTCTTAGCTATGACATTGCCATGATGGACGATATTTGGCTTGGCATTTTTGCAGAAATGACCGTTTTAACTCCATGCTAAGACTTGTACAAATTCTCTTTAGGTTTTTCTTTTCCCTTTCACTGTTAAGCTAGTCTACATGGACCAATATTAGTGATTGTTATAAACTATTAGTGCCTTGTTCAATCTGCACCTAATAGGAAGGGCCCTTTGGCTTTTCTTTCTTTTTTCCCTGTCATTCTCCCAACGTTTAGCATCCTTGTATTGTACACCAAGTTGATTGAGGGGAAGTGGGAGTGATTTATTGTTGGGAAATTGGCTGAAGCTGAATAAGGCACAGCCACTATCTGTGGTTATAGAAGCGTCGTGGGTCCAAACATATTCCCAGACTCCAAATTTAATTCTTCAATAAGAGTGCAGCCCTATCCAGGACAGGCATTTTTCCACCCAGTTGGTCTGCTAGGGCTTTCATTGTAGCCATTCAATCTGGATCTTAAGTTGGTTGGCAGCATTTTAAAAATTGATATCCCTCCCATCTTGTACTGTATATCTGTCTCTTAGCCTGTAACGTTGCGTCCCTGAACATTGTAGGACCTCCAGGCGGGCTGAGAGCCAAAGGAGCGGGGTTGAGCCCGGAGGATTGGAGTGAAAACTCTGAGTGTGCCTAGTGCAAAGCCTGCCTGTCTATAAAAGGAGGCTGACCAAGCAGCGGTCCGGCACTCTGACCAAAGCAGTGGGAAGAGAGCCAAGCGAGACTTAACTTCAGAGACAGGTGCTTGCCAATTCATCCCCAGCAGTCAGGGGTAGTTAGGAGGTAATATAATAATATAATAAGGCTAATTGGGATTAGTTGTCTTACTTGATTTTTCAATAAAGTTGTTCATATCATCTTAGCTGGTCTTCTGATGTTTCTCCCAAGGGCCTTGCCTGAGCTCTGCTTTTAAGAAGTTTTATTAAATAAGACCATTGTGAGACATCCAGGAGAGTCAGCACTGGCCCACCCATCCCTTCTAACTCTCAAAGTTGAGTGTTGGTTTGATCCCACATGGCACATCTATGACCCTTCGTTTTCTCTGGGGTTCACTATCATGAAATGAATTGCTACACGATACAGAAAGATGAATTAAATGTTTATGTGGCCATGCAATTTCATTTATTCAGATACATTTTGTTTACTCTTCTAATTCTTTATTCTGCCCAGCTGTGCTTACTTTAATTACCCCCCCTTTTTTTTTTGGTAGGTATAACTTCCGTGGTTTCCGCTGGCTTCAGGCAATGATCTTCGCCATTGAGGAGATTAACAGCAGCCCAACTCTTCTTCCCAACATGACCCTGGGATACAGCATATTTGACACCTGCAACACAGTCTCCAAAGCCCTAGAAGCCACTCTGAGCTTCGTGGCCCAGAACAAGATAGACTCCCTGAATCTGGATGAGTTCTGCAATTGCTCGGATCACATTCCTTCCACGATTGCGGTGGTGGGAGCAACTGGCTCTGGGATCTCTACTGCGGTAGCCAATCTTTTAGGTCTCTTTTACATACCTCAGGTACTGAACATATATATGATTTTATGTACTTGGAGATGGGATTGGGAGAGACGTTGTGGCTCTTGGAGGCAGTGAGACAGTGCTCTAGGTCAGCAGTCTCCAAAGTGGAAACCTCTGTGCACCTGTAAAGCCCTCCGTGACGTGAATGGTGCTTACTGTTCTGCTGCGCCATGGCTTCTCCTGATACCCAATCTTGACTGTGCGATGCTCTAGGAGGTTGCGTATGCCCAGAACTCCAGGTGCAGTGCTGCTGGGGCATCAGGCAAAAGACGTGACTGCCTGGAGCATCAACTCAGTCAAGATCAGGTGCCAGGAAAAACCACAGTGCGGTGGAATGGTAAACCCCATTCATGCTGCAGAGGGCTTTCTCTCGATACTGGATATGATCTGTGGGCCATAGTTTGGAGAACCCCGCTCTAGGTGGTGTCTTGGCAAAGTCCTTTTTCTTCATATCTGCTCTCCCCTTGTCTTTGGCTCTAAAGGGCAGCTTTCTCTCCCACGTGCTTGTGCTTTGCTTGTGCAGCAAAAACTCTCTGAACAGTCAGAATCTCTGCAGGAGGGGCAGAGAGGATAGGAGAGGGGAGGGGAAAGAAAGGAAAGGGGAAAGAACAGCCAATGGAGCCCGTCTCACCAGCACTTCGATCCTATTCCTTTAGGAGGGAAAAGAGGGAACAAAGGTTCCATGGTATTCTCTCTGTATTACCTACTAAGAAAATAAGTCCCTTTATGTTCAGTGGGGCATACTCCTACGAAAGTGTGTATAAGGTTGCAGCCCAAATTTTCTTGCAAATTGCAGCTTCCGCAGTTGTGTGGGTCTCCTTGCTGAAAGTGTTTGCATTATACATGGGGCTTCCTTCCATCAAGCAAACCTTTTTCCTTTCCTCCACTTAGTTCACAGAGGGACTGTGTTCCAAAACTTTGATTAAAAACACCGGGTGTGTCTGTGTGTTGCTCAGGGTGACCAGATACAATAGAGGACAAAGTGCCTATACCTTGAACCATTGTGTGTATATATTATTTATTGAATTTCTATCCCATCTTTCTGCCCCGTATTGGGGCACCCAAGGCGGCTCACAACATCAAAATTAACAATAAAATAAGATAAAATGCAAGATAAATGATAGGCTAAAAGATTAAAACGATAGCATAACATAATTTAAAAATAAACAGGCCCCAATGGATTCCATAGTTGCCAGCTCAGCATGTTAGCCGTTAAATGCCTCCTTAAATAAATGTCTTAAGAGCCCGCCGAAAGATTGCCAAAGAGGAAGCTGTTTTTAGTTCTAGGTATTAACTAGGTAATATATACATAGGTATTGACATACTATCTTTCTTTGATTTTTAGCATTCAAGGCAATAGACGAGCAGGCTAGTCTAAACCACAATTTTTCAATTGGGTTTTTACAATATGTTCACAATATTTTTTTTACAATAGATTCACAATAGATTTACAATAGATGGTAAAAATAGGGTTTTTACAATAGATTCACAGATCCCTCAGTTACCAGATGCTGCCTTCACAGCTTGGTTAAAGGTATAGGCACGTTGTCCTCCATTGTATCGGATCACCCTGGTTCTGATCTCGTCTGGAACAGTCTCTGTGGTTTGTCCTCCCAACAGATCCACTCTTTGGACTGCCATGAGCTTGGGGATGTCAGGTTGAGCACCACCAACCATTTGTTGAGTTGGGGGCTTGTTCCAAAGCCCCCAAACAATGGAGACTGCCAAAGGCACTGGGTTTAGCCTTTGCTGCATGTGGACAAAGTATTAAGCTTCATGAAACAAATTGGTCCTGTCTGATCCCTGGCAGACAAAAGGCAACTTCCTTTCTCCAGCATAATAAGAAAGGGGCAGAAAGAGAGAAGCAGGAAAAGCTATGGACAGGGCTGCCCCATCGCTTCTTGTCTCCAGGACCTCCTCAAGATGGGGAGGGGGGAGAAGTGAGCCACAAGCAAAGTCATCTCAGGTAGATGTTGCCTTTCTCTGCCTGGGCTGCTGTGGGTGCTCCTGTCTTTGTGATCAATTGAGCCTATTCCCAGGATAATATGTACAGCAATAGTTCTCACACTGTTTAGCACCAGGAGCCACTTTTTAGAATAACAATCTGTCCAGGACCCACCAGAAGTGATGTCATAGCTGGAGGTTCTGTCATTGTAACGCCAGAGCCTGCTATTTCTCGAGAATGCAGCAATAAATTGGATTATTTCTCAGCCATTTTCCAATAGCAACGTGAAACAGGAAGGAAGAAAAGCCTATTTACAAACTTGACACAAGCAAAATCACCACACAGCTCTCCCCCTTTCCAGTGTCCCATCTTCCCATATTTTCAGTGATGGCTGCCCTAGGTATTATGCAACTCACCGGAAATTGGCTTGCAACTCACGTAGTGGGTCCTGACTCACAGTTTGGGAAATACTGATGTACAGTGTAGGCATCGCTCAATGCAAAGGGGTCCAATCCTCTTCTTGCTCTTAGCTGTTACAAAGGGAAGGGAACGATATTCCCCCCCTCCTCTGGAGATTCCAACCAGATTCACGGAGTAAGAAGTGGATGGGGCTTATTTCCATACATATGAGTACCCTTCTATGTGCCCTGGCACAGTACACAAATGCAGTAAGCAAAATGCATGCAAATCTTGCTTTCGCTTGCCAGAGCAGGTGCAGATCTGAGCAAGTCCATTGGGGCGGCTGGCGCCTATTCTTGGGTAAGAGGATGAATGTGCAGTCCTAACCTGCATTGGATACAGTGTGGGCCAGCTGGGTTGTAGAGGGGGAGAAAATTTCATTTCAATTTTAATTTGGGCCTCCTATTACACAGGCCAACACACCTTTTGCCGTCTTAAAAGTTAGACCTATTTCTGGGTGCTGATTCAAAAAATGGCATCAGTTTTACCCTATTATGGCTAGTTTCAGAGATACGGTATACCCATATTAGTGAATGAGGATGCCTACCCCACAGGCTTTCTCACAAGGAAGCTGCTTGAACCATTCACTAAGAAAGGCATGCCGTTATCTCCAAAAACAGACACAATGGGGCAAAACGGATGCCTTTTTTTTTTTGAATCGGCACACTAAATTCATATGAAAGCAAAGGTTTCCCCACGACCGAATGGTCTAGTCGTGACCGACTATAGAGGGCGGTGCTTATCTCCGTTTCTGAGCCGAAGAGCCGGCATTTGTCCAAGGACAAGCTTCCGTGGTCATTTGGCCAGCATGACTATATGCCATAGCGCACGGAACGCCATTACCTTCCCACCAAAGTGGTACCTATTTATCTACTCGCATTTTTACATGCTTTCGAACTGGTAGGTTGGCAGGAGGTTTATAGGTATATGTTTATATGTTGGTTTATATATATAAATTCTTATACACGGACCATAAATGTTGAATAATGTTTTTCTGACCCTCAGTTTCACAGTACTGTATTTTTTAATGGCAGAGTAGCAATATTCTGTCAATTTAAAATTTTAAAAATGGACAGTAAGTAAATGTTGGGGTTGGGCCAGCCGGAGGCGCTGCCCCGAGGGAATATCAGCCGGTTGGCCCTTCCATCGCCGAAGGTTGAGGCGTTCTTCCTGGCTTAGGGTGTGCCTCAGAGGCTCAGCATCGGAGTCAGAGTGGGAGGCTAGGGGTTGCTCCACCCTGACCCGGCTCTCTGCCCTGGCTTACGTTAAGGGCAAGCAGATCCGCTGTAGCAGCCACTGGCCTAAGCCTCCCCTGCCCTTATCATCGGCACACCGGGGCTTTATAGTGCCTCTCCCTGCCCCTTCCCCCCTCCCTGGCCCCTCCCTGGCCCCTCCCCTGAGCTAGGGTTGTCGATCACCACGGGGTGAGTGACGGAGCTCAAGTCCAACCCAGGGAACAGGTTGGTTGCCCCATCTCCACCCCCACCTGGCCACCTAGGGAAAGGGGGCGATCGCTGGGCCTGAACTCTGGGCCGGGGCCCGGTGGCATGCTGGCAAAGGGGGGATTCGGGCGGTGGAGGCCCTGAGGGTGGTGGGCGCTGCGTGGCGCCCCCAATGCCTCCCGGAGCGAGGGTTTGCCCCATTCTCGGAGGCCCTTTCCGGCACCGCGGGGTCATCCCGGCAGGTGTGCACGCAGCTGGGGCCTTCCCCTGCCCTGTCACAGCCACCCTGTCACTGCCTGCGATGGGCGGAGGGTCAAGCCTTGGCAGCGTGGGTCGGGTGTGCCGCCGAGCTTCGCGGTGGCCTCCAGTCCGCCCGGGGAGGCCTGCCCGGAGGGGCGAGCAGGCAGTGATGGACGATCGGTGGGGCAGGCAGCCCCCAATCACTTTGAGGGAGTGGGCCGAGGCGGTGGAGATAAGGCGGGCGGGCCAAGGGATGCCTGACCGTAAAGTCCCACCCATTCCCAGCAGCAGACAAATCAGAGTCTGTTTAGGGATAATCTGTCACCCATGTGGAATAGGGGAGTAGCTGAACCTGCAGAGACAAAGGGCCTAATCCTGCCCAACATTCCAATGCCAATGCAGTCCTGAAGTAAGGGAACAGAGGGGGCCTCTGTGATTGCCTCTCCTCCGCAGGATGCAGCACCACACCCCATTGGCACAGCTGCATTGGATAGGAATGTGCCCCATTTCAAAGGCATAATAATCCTGAAAAGCCTCAGTAGTGCTTTTGTACACCCTGGACTGAATGATGCTGTGGCTCTGTTTTTAAAAAAATTAACAGCATGATTTCAGTCTGACCTAGCCAGGAGTAGTTCTGTACCTCTTTTCTCCCTCCTTTTAGCTTCAAGGATCATTGGGGCTTCTTTGCTGCATTGAGAAACCTCAGAGGCCCTTGCTTGGCTGTGGATAGTAGGGTGATACCCCCTCCCCCAAATCCTGCTCCAATATCTCTTCTTGATTTTTAGCAGCTACTCTCCCTTGGTCAGAATCGTGATTTCACCATCGAAGAGGGGGAAAGGGAGAGAACACAATTCAGTCAGAAGACAGCAAGGCAAACTGAGTCCCCCCTATACTAGTGATGTCATGCAGGGGGAACGCGGGGGAACTCAGTTCCACTAGTTAAAATAAGGGCTGACTCTGCCCACTTCACTCTCCCTCCTCCCCCCTCCCAATTCCTCTGCAAAGAGCTTTTCTTCTTGGTTGGCCGGCACTCAGAGGGTTAAAGGGAGCAACTCCAGATTCCTAGGGGGGCAAAGGCAGTGATGGCATTCAGGGGGAACGGCCCAGAACGGGCGTTCCGGATCCTAACGGGCTCCGTGGCTGGTTCCGGGTTCCCGACAAGTGCCAATCAAAAGTGAGTTCCTGTTCCTAAATCATTTGAATGACACCACTGGTCCCTCCCACCTGAAAGAAGCCCCCAGTGGCCACTGAACCAATGTTCACCATCCAATGCAGCTAACCCATTTGGTTAAGTGGTTAAGTCAGTGTTGGGGTTAACTTTGGGGTTGGGAGGACCCCAATGAGGTCAGGAAGCCTCAGTTGTGGGGTCGCGGCAATTTATGGGAATGAGGGCGCAATCCTAACCAACTTTCCAGCACTGGGGTAAGGGCAATGCAGCTCAGAGGTAAGGGAACAAACATTCCTTTACCTTGAGGAGGCCTCTGTGACTACTACTCCACTGCAGAAATCAGAACATGCCCCATTGGCACAGCTAGGTCAGTGTTGGAAAGTTGGTTAGGATTGCACCCTGAAAAAGGTTTAAATCCACTATATTAGAGCACCACCAGATAAAGAGGGAGGCATCTGATATATCCCTTCAGGTATAGGAGATTGTGCCCAGCTCAGTCGTGCTTAACACGACTGCTTAGCAGTCATGCTTAAATAGCTTTCGCTAGCACCAGGCTTCATGGTAGCTTTTTGTGTTCCTTCAAATAAGAATATTTAATTATGGTGAACAGGGCTGGGAGTGGGGGGTGGGTGAGTTTTGAGATTTAGGGTGAATTTTGGATGATATTGTTCCTGTATTATGTTTCCTTGCCTAGGGGAGAGAGAGTTTGTAGGTTATGGCAAAAGCATGGTTTGAGCATGCTGTCCCCTGGAGTATGGTTCTGCTCTCTGAGACTTTTGTTCTTTTATACTAGTGCTGAGAAAGAAATTATGTGGGTGGGTTTTGTTAAGTGGGTTGTATGTTTTAGGAAGGAAGATTTTAGCTCTTCTGCTGCTCTGCCACATATGTTCTTGTTTTCTCTTCCTTCTCAGGGTTAAGTGGAATTCTGTCAGTACAGTATGTGCTTTTCTGGGAGCCCGAGGAGGGAAGGAGTAGAGAGTTGTGCTGTGTGGAGAGTGGCAGACATAGGGCAGTATGGTGATGGGAGAGGCAGTCACTGTTATCAAGGACGACAGACTTGTCAAGTTATGGCTATTTTTCTGTCTGGTTCCCCACCCAGCAGATGATTTCTGGTAGCCATAGGTGCCTGCTGCTTATGCCCAGCTTAAGCCAGTATGCCAGCTACGCTCACTTCATTCTCAGTCATTCTCCCTGAGAGAATTCCCTAATGAGAATTCTACTAACCTTGGCCACCCCTCATTTGCTTTACTGTCCTGCACTCTATGTGGAACTGCCCTAAGGACACTTTGAGAAGCTTCAGTTGGCCTATGAGAGTTTTAACAGGGGAATTGTGTTCCTGACTCACTTCTGTTACTTTGGTTACATTGCCAGCTTGTTTCCAGAAGCAATTCAAGATAGTGGTTATTACTTATAAAACCCTAAAACCAGTCTGTGACCTAATGGGCTGCCTCCTCCCATATCAATCTACAGCTCTTAGCCTCTGGGAAAGCTATAGGTGCTGCTTGTGGGGACACATTAGAGCAGTGGTTCTCAAACGTTTTAGACCGGGACTCACTCTTTAGAATGGCATATCTGACAGAAAGCAAGATTAGGGCAAAATGTTATGTAAAAGAATTGAACTAAAAACTGTATATATATTTTTCAAAAAAAAAAAATCTCACTTGAAATTTCAAACTTCACAACAGGGATATAGCACAAATTTCACAACAAGGATATAGCAAGAGTAAGTCTTACATTTTGTAAGTCTTACAATTTCAGAGAGCTTTAAAGACATATCTTTTAAAAAAATGTGCTTTTCCTTTCTATGGCTTTGACCTAGTTTTTTCTGGTTTTGGAGTTTATTATAATGTTGTAATTATTTGCTTTTAACAATCTTTTAACATATATTTATGCCATAAGGCAGTGGTCAGGGAACAGGGGTAAATTACCCCAAATGGGGTAAAAATGAAATTCCTGGGGGTAATGGACAGATAGGAGTATGCCCCGTCCCCTTTTCCCTCATCCTTCCTTCATGACCAATGTTCTCTCTTCTGACCAATGGGAAGTTCCTCTCACGCTTGATGGATTTCCCTTGCTTCCAATAGGAGATTAGAAGTGGCAAGGTACTTGGCCCCCAATAGGCAGCGTTCCCCTCCCTTCCCAGGAGGCGAAGAGGGCCGTGGTTATCAATCCCATTGCTAGTAGGGGGAGAAGGAAGCAACAGCAGAGAAAATGGCGGCCGTGGCTGCAACTGCGGCGGTGCCGGGTGATGGGGGAGCTGGCAAGGCCAAGCCTATTCCAGGCAGCGAGGCCGGCGCAGACCTGCTCCCGGCTGGCACTCAGGCAGCCGTGGAGTCGGCGGTGCTCGACGCCAGGGAAGAGCCCAAACCAGCTCTGGGTGGGGAGGCCGAGGAGCTGCCGCCGTCACCGCCACCCAGGAGTCCGGCAGGGATGCGAGACGCACAGGCGTGGGGGAGGCTCTGGTGAGCGGCTGAGGTGTATGTGTGCATGTGCCCGCAGGTGCGCGTGTGCATGCGCGTGTTGAGAGGACTTCTGTGGATGTGCCTCTTTGCTTGTGAGCAGCTAGGGCTCTCCCTGGGTTTGCCTTGTCTTGCTGTCCCAAGGAGTGGGGCGGGTGGGCGGGCGAGCAGGGGGAGGGCTGGGATGCCTGCGCAGGGAGTCAGGGACCCAAAGAGAGGCGGGAGGCAACGAGGCAAGGCGAACAGCAGAAAACGAAAACGAAATCAGAACTGCTGTTGCTGGCCTGTGTGTGTGTGTGTGTGTGTGTGTGTGAGCGAGTGAGCGAGCCAGCCAGCCAGCCAGCCAGCCAGCCCCAATCTGAATTCATTATAGAGAGAAATCTTAAGTCCAAGCACCTAAACCTGTTGTCAAAAAGGTAAGCTAGTTGTAACCCAGAAGGGTTGAATTCTATTCTCTCAAGGTCTGCAGGTGTACCCAAACTCTTTACAACTTCATATCTACATAGCATTAATTAAGCTCATTAATTAATCAAATAAAAAGCAATGGGTTCCAATATGTAATTTTTTTTCTTTTGTTCTGGCGGGTGTATGTGTAACATCAAGTGGGTAATGCCGGCGTATCTAAATATATTTTGGGGTAAAAGGTAAAAAAGTTCCCTGACCCCTGCCATAAGGCAACCTGAGTTTTCTCAAGAAAGGCGGGGTAACAATCTTTTTTTTTAAAAAAAAAGAATGACTATTGTAGGCAAAACAGATTGTTCCATTCTCCTCCATACAGTGTCCAATTTCAGCAACAGTATGGGGAACCTGTACCAAAATCTTCAATGCTTTGTAGTTCCAAAAGTGAAGCCTGAGGGAGCAGTCTCCTAGAGAAGGGTCACAAAGATTAAAGCAAAATGTTTCACCATCTAATGGATCCAGTATGTGCTTTGATATCTTTAGTACAACACAGCTCTTTCCAGGCTATTGAAGTTTATTACCAGGCTATAAAGTTAAAGTACATCCTTTCCTTATTTTTTAGACTAGAGGTTAATAGATTTGTGTATCTTTGTTTCCACCTTCCAGATATTATTATAGGCCCATCTGCTTCAGCAGCAGCAAGAAATTGAGGTACTTTTCAGGAGACTGCATTTGATGTAGTCCCTACCAACTCTTGTGTAAACAAATTTTTAGTCCAGATTTTTTTGATAAGGATTGGGAGAGGGAGACGGGGAGAGGGAGAGGGGCCCATTTTAGATTTGGGAGATTCACCAGGTATCTACATTGTTCAGGATGGTTGCCCTGAGGAGCACTGTGTGCAGAATATCCCTCAAGGCCGCGGTCTTCAAACTCTCTGGGAGTTTGAGGATCACTGCTAAGTATTTTTGGGGGAGGGCAGGAACTGAGAGAGGGGAATTTGCCCCAATGGTGCTGTAATGATCACGGTGCCACGGGGACCCAGATACATGTAAAGGTACTTTGGGGGGGGGGCCTGGAGGGTCCTGGAGGCTCGCAGCCTCTTCCACGAGCCTACCCTCTGCAGAAGTGAGCTCCAGTTTGCAATTGGAACTCACTTCTGGTGTTCAGTCAACCCTCGGGTATCTTCACATGTCTCTGGATCCCCACATGCTAGTGCTCTGGTGCTGTGATCGCTTTGGTAATGTGAGGGCACCCATTCCTGGGCTACTCCCCTTATATTAAGGGAAAATGGCCCTTTTTTGCTGTCTGTGGTGGGTTGTGACCAGTGGTGGGATTCAAATAAATTAACAACCGGTTCTATGTCCTCCTTTCTTTGTACTGCTTCTTACTACAGCACTACTTTTTGTATATCAATAAATTAGCAACCGGTTCTGCAGAACTGGTGAGAACTGGCTGAATTTCACCACTGGTTGCTACCCACCATTTGAAGAGATCTGCCTCAAGGTATATCTCTGAAGATTCATGTACAGTCCAGTGTTTAAAATTATTTTCATCAGTACAGAATTGTTCAGTGCAGGGAAAAAATATCTGCAAAAAAGTACCTTTACTTGTGTTTAGTCTGTTTATAAATCCTTGAATATTTCTGAAATATATTTCAGTTATGGCTGCGCACCTAAGACTTCAGGTTTGCTAATATCCCCATATTTATTATAATTGGCTTATTGTGGGAAGTTCAAAAGATGTTCTAAAAAATTTAATTAAGTTGATGGTTTCTGTTGTAGGTCAGGGTTTGCAAATTAACTGGGAAAAGTCAGAACTGGCTCCAGTATAGTGACCATCTTTTAGGGGCTGTGCTGAATTCTACTCTGAGGAAAGTTTTTTCCCCCCTTCCTTCAAGTAAAGGGTAAACATTGGTGCCTCATGCATAGTTACGAATGAGATAGTTAAAGATGTGGTCATTGAGGAACATTTGTTCCTCGCCAGATAGTGGCAACGGTGGGAAAGTCAACTTGGATTAGAACTATGGCAGAGGCAAACCCTATGCAGTTCTATGCAAACTTCTAGTTTGCAGTTCTAGGCAAACTATGGCAAACCCTTTGCAGTTCTGATCTGGATGATATTCCCCGTGGCTGATATTTTGGAAGGAAAGTTAAGTTCATCCGTATTAACCATTGACTTAACATCTAGCTTGGCCCATATTCAGGGCAAGTCTGTGTGTTTTCTCCTCTTCTAAATGTTTTTGAGAGATCTGAAAATTTTTGAGATGTAATATATCCACTAATAAGGTATATTAATGCTTTTATACCACTGGAGAGATTAGTTTTATCTGGTCAAAACCATATGAGCTATAAGCTAAATCAACAATTTTCAATCTTTTTCATCTCATGGCATACTGAGAAGGTGCTAAAATAGTCAAGGCACACCATCAGTTTTTTGACAGTTGATGAGGCACACTGCATTGCAGGGGAGGGGGGCTCACATCCCCCAATGGCCCTAAACTCCCTTGGCACACCTGCAGACCATTCACAGCACATCAATGTGTGGTTGAAAATTGCTAAGCTAAGTGTTCATGTCAGTTGCTACAACTGCATTTTAGTCATTATAATGACTGTAATGGTCCCTAAAAAGATATTTATTCTTTATACAACCATTTTTAAAAAAATGCCAGAATTGTATTTCTTTTCTTGGATAGTCTTGGGTGTGTGTGTGTGTATCTTTTATCTCTGGCAACATTGATCACTTAACGTTTAATAAATAACGTTTGGTAGGGAATTTTCATCAGAACCATAGTTAACCCTTTCCCCGATTGGACCCCTCTGTGACTATTTACAGCAACAAATATGCATGTATAGTCTCACTCTCACAAGGGGTGTTACCAGTGATGGGATCTGGGAATAAGGAAGCGGAACGCTGGGCGGGACTTACGCGTGATTGGCTGCCCGTCTGTTCCGTTCTGCGGCTGCCCTGGCCTCGGGGGGGGCCTGCTCGCTGGGGGGGTGGGGTGGGGGCGCGTCGGGTGCCTGGGCGAGCAGCAGTGGGGCACGCCAACCGGGGGCAGCCCCCCCCCCCGAGGCCAGGGCAGCCGCGGAATGGAACGGACGGGCTGCCAATCATGCGTAAGTCCCGCCCAGCGTTCCGCTTCCTTATTCCCAGATCCCACCGCTGGGTGTTACTATGTTGGAATAAGTTTTTTTTTTTTGCCAGTTTAGTATTCTTCAAAAGAGAAGTAAAAGCATAGGATGATTAACTTTCCACAAGAAACTGTGATGTGTTTGTGTCCATCTTGTAGTCTTGCTGCCTCAACAGCCTATTTCTTGTTGGATGGTAACCTGCTTTCCTTTGAAAATTCATTTTCAAGTGTGTGAGAAAAAGGATTGTTGCACATCACGTTTTTGCCTACCTATCTGAGGGCATTCTGTACCATTGTAGATGGGAGCAATAGACAAACCTGAGGAAAGATACTTATTTTTCTCTTAATTTAAATGATTGGTTTTGGTCCTGTGTTTGGTCCTAGTGAAAGAATTTCAAGATGTCGGGAGGAAACAATCTTTCAAAATTGTTTTTCCCCTTTATTATTTTCACTCAGTTTGCTTAACGGTACATTTTTTGCTTGTTCACTGCCTCCTCTCCCAGGTTAGTTATGCTTCATCCAGCCGGCTCTTGAGCAACAGGAATGAGTACAAATCATTTCTGCGCACCATACCCAATGATGAGCACCAAGCCACTGCGATGGCGGACATTGTGGAGTACTTCCGCTGGAACTGGGTGGGCACCATTGCAGCCGATGACAATTATGGCCGGCCAGGAATCGAGAAGTTCAGGGAAGAGACGGAGGAAAGAAATATCTGCATTGATTTCAGCGAGCTCATTGCCCAGTACCTGCCGGAGGACCAGATCCAGCAGGTGGTGAAAGTAATCCAGAATTCCACAGCTAAGGTTATTGTTGTCTTCTCTAGCGGCCCCGACCTGGAACCCCTAATCAAAGAGATTGTGACACGCAACATCACTGGTAGGATTTGGCTGGGAAGCGAAGCATGGGCCAGCTCTTCACTGATAGCCATGCCAGAATTCTTTCACGTCATGGGTGGCACAATTGGATTTGCGCTGAAGTCAGGGCAAATCCCTGGATTTCGCGATTTTCTGCAGAAAGTGCATCCTAAGAAATCTGTCAACAATGGATTTATCAAAGAGTTCTGGGAGGAGACTTTTAACTGCTACCTGCCAGATGGGGACAAGAATTATCCATCATCAGCTTCTTTCCACAAGGGCCGAGATGAAGGCTCTGGACCTGGAAACAGTACAGCTGCCTTTCGTCCTCCATGTACAGGGGATGAAAACATCACCAGTGTGGAGACGCCATACATGGATTATACTCACCTACGGATATCTTACAATGTGTATTTGGCGGTCTATTCCATTGCTCATGCTTTGCAGGATATATACACTTGTACCCCTGGGAAAGGGCTCTTCACCAATGGGTCCTGTGCAGATATCAAGAAGGTTGAGGCATGGCAGGTACGTGTTTTTTTTTTTTTCTCCTCACCATAATACAGATTGCCTGTATGGTGTTTTCACAGTCCACTTATCAAATGAAACTGAATTTATCCAGGTCTAAGGGCTAAAGTTCTTCAATGCCTTTAGCAAGTGAATAAACATAGCTGGAATGGGGAGGAGGAAAGAGGGCAATGGTGACAAATTGCCCCCCCCCCCAGGTTCAGAGACCTCTGCCATATGGGCAGCGTTGAGTGACCTGCATGTTTCCGTTGGCAAAGCACATTCTCATGGTTCATGCTGGAAAACAGGAGGAGCCAATGGTTGGGTCATATGCCAGGGAGTGGAATCTAGCTCACATTAGAGTCATTTCTTGCAGTTTTCCTGGCTCTCTGCTACATTCAATTTCTTTTCTATACGGATAATTTATTCATTTATTTCTCTACTTTGCTTTCTGCTGCTTCATCCTTTCTCTCTACTTATTTCTCCCTATTCTCTAACATCCCTGCCACACTACTTTCCCCTTCATAACTTGTTCTTCTCACTCCCCTGTTTTCTACTCTAAGACATCACTGTACACTAAAGACCCATAGAAGTGTTCCATATCCCTGGTTTAGTAATTTAGGGCTGAGTTAAAGGTAAAGGTAAAGGTTTCCCCACGACCGAATGGTCTAGTCGTGACCGACTGTAGGGGGCGGTGCTCATCTCCGTTTCAAAGCCTGTGAGCCGGCGTTTTTGTCCGATCATGGTGGCCAGCATGATTCTACGCTGTAGCGCATGGAACGCCGTTACCTTCCCACCAAAGTGGTTCCTATTTATCTACTTGCATTTTAGGTGCTTTCGAACTGCTAGGTTGGCAGGAGCTGGGACAAGCAACGGGAGCTCACTCCGTCACGCAGTCTCGAACTCCCAACCTTGCGGTCGAAAGCCCAGCGACAGCGGATTAACTCGCTGCGCCACCACGTCCCTAGGGCTGAGTTGGGAAGGCACAAATAAGTCACCTAAAAAAAGACACTGTCTGGAAGATTATGGATATTTTAACTATACCATAGCACAGTAATGCACCTTGTCCTGCCCCTGTCTACACCTCCCCCCCCCATCATAGATTTCACATCTATTTTGACCCTCAGAATGAATTAATACAGGCATGCCTCGGTATCCACTGGGGTTCCTTTCTTAGACACACAGACACTCCATGGATACCTGAGACCGTGGATACAGGTGACACCGTTTTAAAGATAGTGGAACGTCAGTGGTTTTGCTGCAACAAGATTTTAAAAAATCGTGTAATGTTCTATCTTTTTAGTAGGTGTCCCCGTATCCATGGTATCCATGGATAACTGAAACCATGAATACCGAATCAGTGGATACTGGGGCTTGTCTGTAATAATGTCAGTATCCCTCAAATATCAGCTTGGCTAACTAAACAAATCAATCTGTCCTAACATTTCCCTCCCGAGCACACACATACCAAATTTGCACCCAAAATCTGTCCCATCCTACCCACCTCCCCAAGCATCTGACACACACATCTCTGGATCATCAGCTGTGAAATCCAGTGCTGCTATAATGATGCAGCAATACTGTATGCATTTTCTAAAAAACAATAACAAACCAGCAGTATAATCGGCCTGAATGTTCAGGGTCTCTCTTTTCTCCTTTGTGTGGCCACGCCATAATACTGCAAAGCAAAGGAATTGTGGGTATTTGGCTAACAGTAGCAATGGTTCGGTTGGAGTGCGTGACATTCACCCACAGAGAGTTTGCCTACATTTGAGGATTTATGGTCTTCTGGGCACCCTTCACTGTCTACACAGTGCATATTCAATCTTGTGACTTTGGCATGGGAGCTGTTGAGGGTATTTTGAAGTTCTCCACCGAGTTTAAGAGAGGGGTTTTAACTTGTGCCATTTTTTGTCAGTGTAATGTTATATTGGCATAGATGTCCAGAGTGGTAATGTGGCACTTTCTCACAGTGCTGTTTCCCCCCAATGTGCTTGATTATGCTGTCCCAGTGAGGCTCCCTCCACCCTCAGATTTACATCAGTGGACACGACACAATTCCCCTAACAATACTTTCAGAATATGCTTGATGTTATTCTGAGAGGAGGGTTCCTGGTGGTTGTATGACTCAGATATGCCAGTATTGGGGCGTATGCCAAATCCTGCTGCTCCCATTGGACCTATTTTGAGCGTACAATTGCACTGTAAGGTTTGCTTTGGTTTTGAGCATGCGGGAAATGTTATGATAGCAATAGATTTGGACAAATACCTCTTCCCGCAATGGATGACCAGTTTGTGAAATTGGTTAAAAATATGGTAATTGTTCCTAGATGGCTTTCAACTCATGGAGCCTGTCCGTGGTCATTAGGCATGACAGGTGAAGCTTCATGGTCAGAGTCTGTATGCACTTGAACCAAATAGTTGTTGAAGGGCAAACTGGAAGAGTGCTGCTGCCATCATGTCTTGCTTGTGAGCACCCCAGAAGCTTTTGGCTTGCTGCTGCTGGAAGCAAAATGTTGGACTCATTGGTCCCTAGATCAGATCTAGCAGGACTCAAGGGGATGTGATGGTGTTTCCCTTGTGCTACTTTGCCATACATGGGCTAGGAAGCTAGAGGGTTGTTGAGAATAAACCTGAATTTCCTTCCTCCATGAATTCATTTTTCCTAACTTTCATTCATGGCAATTCAGTAATACGCAAATGTATATAAACAGGTGTGTCCCAGTATCCACTGATTCTGTATCCACTGTTTCAGTTATCCATGGATACCATGGATAGTGGGACTCCTATTAAAAAGATAGAGGAACATCTCTCACTTTTTTATCTTATTGCAGGAGAACCACTGATGTTCCCCCATCTTTAAAAAGGTGTCCCGAATATCCATGGTTTCAGGTATCCACAGTGAGGGTCAGGAACAGAACCCCAGGAACAGAACCCCAGCAGATACTGGGGCATGCCTATGTTTTTTACTTTAAAATTATTATTTTATTATTTATTCAATTCATACCCCGCCTTTCTGCCCATAGGCATGCAAGGCAGCTTACACAAGCAATAAAATACAATAAAAATTACAATTTAACATTAAAAACAATAATTAAAAACAATATTAAAACAATTAAAATTTAAAACAACAGTAAGCCCTGTGGATCATAAAACATAAGCAAGAGTATAAAAACCAGCCAGCCTGTCAATGATTAAAAGCTTTTCGAAATAAAAAGGTCTTCAGCCCCCGCCAGAATGTTGCCAAAGAGGGAGCAGTTCTTAATTCTAAGGGGAGGGTATTCCAAAGTTGGGGGTCCACCACCGAGAAGGCCCTATTCCTGGCTGCCATCCCTCTCACCTCTCCTGGTGGCAGCACAGTAAAAAG